>AWOL01S0124893.1:0-16566 GCA_000715115.1 Nicotiana otophora | reverse complement strand
GATCGGACTCCGTGCTAAGAGTACGGTGGTACCGGTATTGTGAATAATGGTATTGTGAACAATGGTATATCGATACTAAAAATCTCCCAATGTGAGATATGAAAATTAATTTGAACACTGTCTTGATACTAAATTGAGGTTTGCTGTTGATTAAGTCTTTCATTGATATTATGATAATCGTATTTTGTATTATTTGTCATTCTATGAGAGGGCGTTTAGTTATACATACTAGTGTTATTTGACAGTACTAACGTCCCTTTTGTCGGGGGTGCTGCATCTTTCAATGGATGCAGGTGGTTCCACAGTATGAGATATTGGTCAGTAATAGCAGTGCACCTTCTTCCCAGCTGACTTGGTGAGCCCCACTTCATTCCGCGGTCATGAATCTTTTGTACTTTGTGTATTCTGTTTGAGGTATAGCCGGGGCCTTGTTACCGGTATTATCTTTGTACTCTTCTTTATCTATATAGGCTCCATAGACATAATGTTGGTTGTGTATTGGTGCTGGGGAAAGAAAACTATTTGGCGGAAAGTGCATTTCTGCGGTCCATTATGCGACTATGCGATCAACTATGCGACCGCATAACTGTTATGCGGTGCATTATGCTGCAGCATAACAGCTATGCGGATTGCATAGTGACAGCATACATAAACAGTTCTTTTAGCTATTTTGTAACCAATTATGCGACCGATATGCGGTCCGCATATCGGTTATGCGATCGCATACCTTGTTCCGGAGCTCTATTTTTGGTTTTTTAAAACCCGACCCTATTTCGTTAAATACACTCTTTGGGCTATTTTTGAGACATAATATGATATTTTAGAGTGAGAGAGAGTGCCCTAGAGTGAAAAGGTGTTCTTCAATAAATTTTCTTCAATTCTTGCTCAAGTTTGGGAAGATTAAGAAGGGAAGCTCACTAAGTCTTCATCCTAGAGGTATGATTCTAAACCCTAAACCCTAATTTTGAAATTTTCTGGAAATGGGTAACTAGCAAGATAAATTTCTCGGCATGAAAGTTGTTTATTTTATATGCATGTGTTATCAAAGGGTGTAGGAAGATTATTGAGCTAAAAATGGTAAAGATTGGATTGTGGGATGATGCAATCCTTCATAAAAAGGACATTGAAACCATATGCACACGTAATGTTTGATAAAATGCTCAAGTGAGCTAAAACCATGATCATCTTCCTAATTTTGGTTCAATTTGTTATATTTCTACAATAGATTGAAGTTGCTAAAAATTCCGGAACATTTAGAGTGTAAGGAAACTCAAGTGAAGTATGTTAGCTAAACTCTTCTCTTAGAATTAAATCTCACGATATTCATGTAAATTATGTAAGTCCCGAGTGATTCATTATGAAACTGGCTATTCCGAGTAAGATTGGGTTGAAAGAAATATGTTCAACAAGTATCCCAAATGCTTTATTCATGTTATGTTGCCAATTGAGGATGTGTTAAAATATAGGTTGTGTATTAATAATGTTTCGACTTTAAGTCAAGTTCAAATAAAGGCTATTATGCCAAATTTTGTGAAATATCTCTATGTGTATTAGACTCTAAATTGCTCACATGTGTACTGCACACTTTGCTTTGAATTGTGTTTATTGTTGATGATGAGGATGATATTTGAAACTGATAATGTGAGCATGAAATATTGAATATGGCCAACGTGCCAATAATGATCTTATAATTATGGCCACTAGTGCCAATGAAATGAAAATATGTGAAAGTATTATGAAATGCGATGATTGATATAAAAAGGTTGATATCTCAAATAAGACGGCCTAGCCGGTCGGGTCGTGATCGGATACCATGCCGCACACATGGTGGTGATTGTGCTGGAAACTATAATTGAAATGGTAATTATGATTGATGTCCCTAATGAATAGCCTAGCCGATCGGGTCGTGATCGGACTCCTTGTTAAAGATGGTGGTATTGATATTAAGAGAAATTGTGGTTGATGTCTCTAATGAGATGGCTTAGCCGATCGGGTCGTGATCGGACTCCGTGCTAAGAGTACGGTGGTACCGGTATTGTGAATAATGGTATTGTGGACAATGGTATATCGATACTAAAAATCTCCCAATGTGAGATATGGAAATTAATTTGAACAGTGTCTTGATCCTAAATTGAGGTTTGCTGTTGATTAAGGCTTTCATTGATATTATGATAATCGTATTTGTATTATTTGTCATTCTATTGAGAGGGCGTTTAGTTATACATACTAGTGTTATTTGACAGTACTAATATCCCTTTTGTCGGGGGTGCTACATCTTTCAATGGATGCAGGTGGTTCCACAACAGGAGATATTGGTCAGTAATANAATTATGGTTGATGTCTCTAATGAGATGGCCTAGCCGATCGGGTCGTGATCGAACTCCGTGCTAAGAGTACAGTGGTACCGGTATTGTGAATAATGGTATTGTGGACAATGGTATATCGATACTAAAAATCTCCCAATGTGAGATATGGAAATTAATTTGAACAGTGTCTTGATCCTAAATTGAGGTTTGCTGTTGATTAAGGCTTTCATTGATATTATGATAATCGTATTTGTATTATTTGTCATTCTATTGAGAGGGCGTTTAGTTATACATACTAGTGTTATTTGACAGTACTAATATCCCTTTTGTCGGGGGTGCTACATCTTTCAATGGATGCAGGTGGTTCCACAACAGGAGATATTGGTCAGTAATAGGAGTTCACTTTCTTCCCAACTGACTTGGTGAGCCCCACTTCATTCCGCTGTCATGAGTCTTTTCTACTTTGTGTATTATGTTTGAGGTATAGCTGGGGTCTTGTTGCCGGCATTATCATTGTACTCTTCTTTATCTATAGAGGATCCGCAGACATAATGTGGGTTGTGTATTGGTGCTGGGGAAAGAAAAATATTTGGCAGAAAAGTGCATTTCTGCGATCCATTATGCGACTATGCGACCACATAACTGTTATGCGGTGCATTATGCTTCCGCATATTAGCTATGCGGACCGCATAGTGACCGTATACATAAACAGTTCTTTTGGCTATTTGGTAACCAATTATGCGACCGATATGCGGTCCGCATATCGGTTATGCGATCACATACCTTGTTTCAGAGCTCCATTTTTGATTTTTTAAAACCCGACCCTATTTCGTTAAATACACTCTTTGGGCCCTTTTTGAGACATAATCTGATATTTTAGAGTGAGAGAGAGTGCCCTAGAGTGAGAAGGTGTTCTTCAATAAATTTTCTTCAATTCTTGCTCAAGTTTGGGAAGATTAAGAAGGGAAGCTCACTAAGTCTTCATCCTAGAGGTAAGATTCTAAACCCTAAACCCTAATTTTGAAATTTTCTGGAAATGGGTAACTAGCAAGATAAATTTTTGGGCATGAGAGTTATTTATTTTATATGCATGTGTTATCAAAGGGCGTAGGAAGATTGTTGAGCTAAAAATGGTAAAGATTGGGTTGTGGGATGATGAAATCCTTCATAAAAAGGACATTGAAACCATATGCACACCTAGTGTTTGATAAAATTCTCAAGTGAGCTAGAACCATGATCATCTTTCTAATTTTGGTTCAATTTGTTATATTTCTACAATAGATTGAAGTTGCTAAAAATTCCGGAATATTTAGAGTGTAAGGAAGATCAAGTGAAGTATGTTAGCTAAACGCTTCTCTTAGAATTAAATCTCACGATATTCATGTAAATTATGTAAGTCCCGAATGATTCATTATGAAACTGGCTATTCCGAGTAAGATTGGTTGAAAAGAATATGTGCAACAAGCATCCCAAATGCTTTATTCATGTTATGTTGCCAATTGAGGATGTTTTAAAAGATGGGTTGTGCATTAATAATGTTTCGACTTTAAGTCAAGTTCAAATGAAGGCGATTATGCCAAATTTTGTGAAATATATCTATGTGCATTAGACTCTAAATTGCTCACATGTATACTAAACACTTTGATTTGAATTGTGTTTATTGTTGATGATGAGGATAATATTTGAAATTGATAATGTGAGCATGAAATATTGAATATGGCCAACGTGTCAATAATGATCTTATAATTATGGCCACTAGTTCCAATGAAATGAAAATATGTGAAAGTATTATGAAATGCGATGATTGATATAAAAAGGTTGATGTCTCAAATAAGACGGACTAGCCGGTCGGATCGTGATCGGACACCATGCCGCACACATGGTGGTGATTGTGCTGGAAATTGTAATTGAAATGGTAATTATGGTTGATGTCCCTAATGAATAGCCTAGCCGATCAGGTCGTGATCGGACTCCGTGTTAAAGATGGTGGTATTGATATTGAGAGAAATTGTGGTTGATGTATCTAGTGAGATGGCCTAGCCGATCGGGTCATGATCGGCCTCCGTGCTAAGAGTACGGTGGTACCGGTATTGTGAATAATGGTATTGTAGACAATGGTATATCGATATTAAAAATCTCCCAATGTGAGATATGGAAATTAATTTGAACACTGTCTTGATCCTAAATTGAGGTTTGCTGTTGATTAAGGCTTTCATTGATATTATGATAATCTTATTTTTATTATTTGTCATTATATTGAGAGGGTGTTTAGTTATACATACTAGTGTTATTTGACAGTACTAACGTCCCTTTTGTCGGGGGTGCTGCATCTTTCAATGGATGCAGGTGGTTCCACAGCAGGAGATATTGGTTAGTAATAGCAGTGCACCTTCTTCCAAGCTGACTTGGTGAGCCCCACTTCATTCCGCGGTCATGAATCTTTTGCACTTTGTGTATTCTGTTTGAGGTATAGTCGGGGCCTTATTGCCGGCATTATCATTGTACTCTTCTTTATCTATTGAGGCTCCGTAGACATAATGTGGGTTGTGTATTGGTGCTGGGGAAAGATAAACTATGTTATGTTGTGGATGTATTACTTGTCCATTTGAGACTTTAAAAATGATGAAACTATTGGAAATGAATTGGTATTGTAGACATAAACACATTTTCGTCTAATTAATGATAATATGTATTATCTCTATTTATAAATGAGTTTGGGTAGAATGAAATCTAGCAAGCTTGCTCGGTCGGGTTCACTTGGTTGAGCGCCGATCGTGCTCCTCAGTTTTGGGGCATGACAAACTTGGTGTTAGAGCCTAAGGTTTTAAAGTGTCCTAGGATGTCTCGGAGTCGTGTCTAATAGAGTCCTTATTATTGGTATGTTGTCGACCACATCTATAATTAGGATGCTACATGGACATTTAGGAATAATACCCTTCTATCATGTTCTTAATCGTGCGATAAAGCTTGTTGTAAGATTGTTCCTTCTTTAACTCCCGAGTTGCTCTAATTTTCAGTACATGGCGCCTAAGAAGAAGGCAAAAACTGGCCAAAGAGCCAATGTCACCCCAGGAGTGACAGTTGATCGTATAATTGATGATGCAGGTGAGCACCTGAGGAGTGAGAATATTCCTCCAGTTACTACACTGCCTGACTCTATTACAACTGATCAGACCGCACATGTCCCTACACCTACTGAAGGTGTAACAGTTCCTCCAACTGATATACCAGTTTCACCTTCAGTTCCAGCTTCCGATTCTGGTGTTTCTGATGTTGATCTTAGGGAAGCCATACAGATGTTGGCTCAAATAGTGGCTTCCCAGACCCAGAGGTCAAATGTTGCACCCACTTCTTCCAGTCAGCAAGGGGATTCTACTGGTTCTAGGGTGAACAAGTTTCTCCAGTTGGATCCGCCAGTGTTCACGGGTACTAACCCAGATGAAGATCCCTAGGATTTTATTGATGATACGCACAAGACTCTCAAAGTTATGCGTGCTACTGAAATAGAGGCAGTAGAATTGGCCTCCTACTGCCTGAAAGATGTGGCATATTCTTGGTTTGAACTATGGGAGGAGTCCCGTGAAGAAGGGAGCTCTCCGACGAGGTGGATTGAGTTTGCCGATGCCTTCATTGATCATTTCTTGCCTGCCGAGACTAAGGCAGCCCATGCTACTGAGTTTGAGAACTTGAGGCAAGGCAGCTTGAGTGTGTGTGATTACCATATGAGATTCGTGTACCTGTCTAAATATGCTATTTATATGCTGCCTACTATGGAGGCTAGAGTTCGCTCATTTGTACAGGGCCTTAGTCCCTTGGTAATTAATGAGCCCGCTACAGTAGCCTTGAATTCTAATATGAACTATGGAAAGATGGTGGCATTCGCTCAAGCCACCGAGACCCGCAAATTAAGGAACAGAATGGAGGGAGAGGGTAGTAATAAGGCCCGGTCTACGGGCAACTTTGGTGGTTCTTCAGGTGGTGGCAAGTCAACATTCAGAGGAGGGTCATCAGGGCCATCACAGTCCTTTGCTCAGTCTTCGGGTAGTGCACCGCCATCAAGTCATAGTCAGCAGCAGCAGTGGAGCCGTTTCAGGCCCAATCAGGGCAACAGGGGATCCAATCAGTAGGGTTGTCATGGTGGTAGATTCCAGCAGCAGAGGAAGCCCCCATACCCTAGGTATGGAAATATGCTCCTAGGAATATGCTACATGGACTTACCCATATGCTACAGATGTGGATTGAGNCCTCCAACTGATATACCAGTTCCATCTCCAGTTCCAGCTTCCAATTCTGGTGTTTCTGATATTGATCTTAGGGGAGCCATACAGATGTTGGCTTAAATAGTGGCTTCCCAGACCCAGAGGTCAAATGTTGCACCCACTTCTTCCAGTCAGCAAGGGGATTCTACTGGTTCTAGGGTGAACAAGTTTCTCCAGTTGGATCCGCCAGTGTTCACGGGTACTAACCCAGATGAAGATCCCTAGGATTTTATTGATGATACGCACAAGACTCTCAAAGTTATGCGTGCTACTGAAATAGAGGCAGTAGAATTGGCCTCCTACTGCCTGAAAGATGTGGCATATTCTTGGTTTGAACTATGGGAGGAGTCCCGTGAAGAAGGGAGCTCTCCGACGAGGTGGATTGAGTTTGCCGATGCCTTCATTGATCATTTCTTGCCTGCCGAGACTAAGGCAGCCCATGCTACTGAGTTTGAGAACTTGAGGCAAGGCAGCTTGAGTGTGTGTGATTACCATATGAGATTCGTGTACCTGTCTAAATATGCTATTTATATGCTGCCTACTATGGAGGCTAGAGTTCGCTCATTTGTACAGGGCCTTAGTCCCTTGGTAATTAATGAGCCCGCTACAGTAGCCTTGAATTCTAATATGAACTATGGAAAGATGGTGGCATTCGCTCAAGCCACCGAGACCCGCAAATTAAGGAACAGAATGGAGGGAGAGGGTAGTAATAAGGCCCGGTCTACGGGCAACTTTGGTGGTTCTTCAGGTGGTGGCAAGTCAACATTCAGAGGAGGGTCATCAGGTCCATCACAGTCCTTTGCTCAGTCTTCGGGTAGTGCACCGCCATCAAGTCATAGTCAGCAGCAGCAGTGGAGCCGTTTCAGGCCCAATCAGGGCAACAGGGGATCCAATCAGTAGGGTTGTCATGGTGGTAGATTCCAGCAGCAGAGGAAGCCCCCATACCCTAGGTATGGAAATATGCTCCTAGGAATATGCTACATGGACTTACCCATATGCTACAGATGTGGATTGAGGGCTCACATTCAGAGGGATTGTCATTCGTCCCGCAGGGTGCGGGCAGGGCCATGGCACAGCCAGCCAGTTCTGCAGCTACTACATCCGCAACACCTCTTCCGGCTCGAGGCACTCCAACACGCGCAGGGCGTGGTGTAGCTTGGGGTGGAGCACAGAGTTCGGGAGGATCCATTCGTTTCTATGCTATGAGGGGTCGCCAGAATTCAGAGGCTTATCCAGATGTTGTCACATGTATATTGACTGTCCAATCTTATGATGTATATGATCTTATTGATCCCGGGTCCACTTTGTCATATGTCATACCTTATGTTGCTATGGAATTTGGATAGAACCAGAATAACTTTATGAGTCGTTCTTTGTATCTACTCCGGTTGGTGAGTCTATTTTGGCCGCACGGGTTTATAGGGATTGTGTTGTCACGTTGCGTAGTCGGAACACCGTGGTCGATCTTATTGAATTGAGAATGGTTGATTTTGATGTGATAATGAGGATGGATTGACTTTATTCATGTTTTTCCAAACTTGATTACCGAACCAGAACTGTTAGGTTCGAATTTCCAAATGAGTCTGTTATTGAGTGGAAGGGTGATGATGTAGTGCCGAAGGGTAGGTTTATTTCTTGCCTCAAGTCCACAAAGATGATCAACAAGGGATGTATTAACTATTTGGTCCGGATTACGGACACCGATGTTGAGGCACCTACACTTGAGTCCATGCCTGTTGTGAATGAATTTCCGAGAGTCTTTCTGGATGAACTCCCTGGGATCCCACCAGACAGGGAGATTGATTTTGGGATTGATATGATGCCAGACACACATCATATATCTACTCCACCCTACAGAATGACACCGACAGAATTGAAGGAGCTAAAGGAACAATTAAGAGATTTGTTAGAAAAGGGTTTCATCCGGCCGAGCGTGTCGCCTTGGGGCGTACCGGTCCTTTTTGTAAGAAAGAAAGATGGGTCACTGAGAATGTGTATTGACAATCGGCAGTTTAATAAGGTAACCGTCAAAAATAAGTAGCAACTGCCAAGGATAAATGACTTGTTTGACCAATTGCAAGGTGCTAGGTACTTCTCCAAAATTGATTTAAGATCCGGGTATCACCAATTGAAGATCAAGGAGCGAGATATTTCGAAAATAACTTTTAGGAGCCGGTATGGGCATTTTGAATTTTTAGTGATGTCTTTTGGGCTAACAAATGCCCTAGCAGCCTTCATGGATCTTATGAATTGCGTTTTTAAGCCATTTCTCGACTCCTTTGTGATAGTGTTCATTGACAATATTCTTGTATATTCACGAAGTCAGGAGGACCATGCTGACCATCTCAGGGTAGTTCTGCAAACCGTGCATCAGCACAAATTATATGCAAAATTTTCGAAATGTGAATTTTGGCTCGAGTCGGTCATATTCTTGGGTCATTTTATCTTTAATAAAGGAATTAAGGTTGATCCGCAGAAAATTGCAGTTGTGAAGAATTGGTTGAGGCCTATAACTCCAACAGAGATACGCAGTTTCTTAGGCTTAGCTGAATATTACAGAAAGATTGTGGAGGGGTTTTCTACTCTTACCTCTCCGTTGACTAAATTGACGCAGAAGGCAATTAAGTTTTAATGGTCATATGCTTGTGAAAAGAGTTTCCAAGAATTGAAAGCAAGATTGACTACGGCACCGGTGTTGACTTTACCAGAGGGTATAGATAGATTTATGGTATATTGTAATGCTTCAAGAATCAAGCTTGGGTGTGTATTAATGCAACATGGGAAGGTGATAGCGTATGCTTCTAGGCAACTCAAGAATCATGAAAAGAACTATCCAACACATGATTTAGAACTTGCAACAGTGGTATTTGCATTGAAAATTTGGCGTCATTATTTATATGGGGTCCATGTGGATATATTCACGGACCATAAGAGCCTTCAATATATTTTCAAATAGAAGGAATTGAATCTGAGGCAGAGAAGATGGCTTGAATTACTCAAGGATTATGACATTGATATTTTATACCATCCGGGGAAGGCTAATGTTGTGGCGGGTGCTCTTAGCCGAAAATCTATGGGTAGCTTAGCACACTTGGAGGCATATCAAAGGCCATTGGCCAAAGAAGTTCACCGATTGGCTAGGTTGGGAGTTCGTCTTGCGGACTCTAGTGAAGGAGGGTTAATTGTGCAAAATAGAGCTGAATCATCGCTTGTTATGGAAGTCAAAGAGAAACAATACAACGATCCATTGTTGGCGAAATTGAAATAGGGGATTCATAAACATAAGACCATGGACTTTTCTCTTGGAATGGATGATGGTCACTAAGGTACCAAGGGCGACTATGTGTTCCAAATGTGGATGGTCTCCGTGAAAGAATTTTGACTGAAGCTCACACTTCTAGGTATTCCGTGCACCCAGGTTCTACAAAAATATATCATGATCTTAAGGAAGTCTATTAGTGGAATGATATGAAGAGGAATGTGGCGGACTTTATGGAAAGATTTCCAAATTGTCAGCAAGTAAAGGCCGAACACCAAAGGCCTGGTGAGTTGGCACAAAACATAGAAATTCCAATGTGGAAGTCGGAAATGATTAATATGGACTTTGTGGTAGGATTTTCGTGCACTTCGCGCAAGTTTGACTCAAATTGGGTGATTGTGGATCCACTCACGAAGTCATCATACTTTTTGCCGGTTAAGTCTACCGACACAGCGGAGTAGTATGCTCAGCTGTATATCAAAGAAATAGTCAGGTTGCATGGAACCCCAGTTTCCATCATTTCTGATCGGGGGGCACAATTCACTGCTAATATTTGGAAGCAATTTTAGCAAGGTTTGGGTATTCAGGTAAATCTTAGTATAGCCTTTCACCCGCAGACTGATGGGTAGGCAGAGCGGACTATCCAGACGCTTGAGGATATGTTGCGCGCTTGTATTATAGACTTCAAAGGTAGTTGGGATAATCATTTACCACTCATAGAATTTGCATATAACAATAGCTATCATGCTAGTATTAAATGGCACCGTTCGAGGCTTTATATGGTAGGAGATGTAGATCTCCCATTGGATGGTTCGAAATTGGGGAAGTAGAGTTGATAGGGCCAGACCTCGTGCATCCGGCCATGGAAAAAGTTAACATCATTAGGGAGCGGTTGAAGACTACTCAGAGTCGTCAGAAATCCTATTCAGATGTTCGTCGTAGAGATTTGGAGTTCAAAGAAGATGATTGGGTATTCTTGAAAGTTTCCCCCATGAAAGGGGTAATACGATTTGGTAAGAAATGGAAATTGAGTCTGAGGTATATCGGACCGTACAAAATCATTCAGATGATCGGTGAGGTGACGTACAAGGTTGAGCTACCACCTGAGATGTCACTAGTACACCCGGTATTTCATGTGTCTATGTTGAAGAAAGTAGTTGGAGATCCGACACTCATTGTTCTGGTTGAGACTATTGAGGTAAATGAGAAATTGACTTATGAAGAGATTCTGGTTTCTATTATTGATCGACAAGTCCGAAAATTAAGAAATAAAGAAATTGCCTTCGTGAAAGTGTTGTGGCGAAACCAACAGGTTGAAGAGGCTATTTGGGAGGCCGAGGAAGAAATGAAGAAAATGTATCCTTATTTGTTTGAATGACCATGTATTTAAAGTTGTGATGTAGGAAAGAATTATAAGACTTACATTTTATGAATTTTGAATCATGTGAACAATTGGCATTAAGGGTGTTCCTTTCTGGATATATATTGCTTATGAGACCACATTTGGTGTTGTTTTGTATTATGTTACGTCGTTGGAATACGTATATATTGTTAGGATGTTTTTCTGGGGCTCTCTGACAGGTGGATAGGCTTAGTTACAAGGAAAACTCTGGCGAAATTTTGGAAATTTTGGGAGTTAGTCAAACTTGGGGCTGCTCGAAAGTGGTATGAAACAAACTGAGTTGCATAAGATTCTAATGATAGATTTTTACCCTCATTCGAGGATGAATGATCCTAAGCGGGGGAGAATGTAACATCCCGAAAAATTTCGAAGTACTTAAGTGCAAAGCCCGGTAAAATTTGCAAAGAAAATAATGTTTCATGGTGCTCGGACCTTTTGGGTTGAACAATACACCAGAAAATAAAGAAAAAGGTTTGGCGGAAAAGTGCATTTTTACAGTCCATTATGCGACCACAGAACCACTCTGCGGACCGCATAATGGCCGCAGAGTGAGGCGGTTAATTGGGTCAGTTGGAAGCAACTATGTTGTCGACTATGCGACCGCATAACTGTTATGCAGTGCATTATGCGGCCGCATAACAGCTATGCAGACCGCATAGTGACCGCATACACAAACAGTTCTTTTAGCTATTTTGTAACTAATTATGTGACCGATATGTGGTTCGCATGTCGGTTATGCGATCGTATACTTTTTCCCGGAACTCCATTTTTGGGTTTTTAAAACCCGACCCTATTTCATTAAATACACTCTTTGGGCCATTTTTGAGACATAATCTGATATTTTAGAGTGAGAGAGAGTGCCCTAGAGTGACAAGGTGTTCTTCAATAAAAAAATTTCAATTCTTGCTCAAGTTTTGGAAGATTAAGAAGGGAATCTTACTAAATCTTTATCCTAGAGGTACGATTCTACACCCTAAACCCTAATTTCGAAATTTTCTGAAAATGGGTAACTAGCAAGATAAATTTCTAGGCATGAGAGTTGTTTATTTTCCATGCATGTGTTATCAAAGGGTGTAGGAAGATTGTTGAGCTAAAAATGGTAAAGATTGGGTTGTGGGATGATGAAATCCTTCATAAAAAGGACATTGAAACCTTATGCACACCTAGTGTTTGATAAAATGCTCAAGTGAGCTAGAACCATGATCATCTTCCTAATTTTGGTTCAATTTGTTATATTTCTACAATAGATTGAAGTTGCTAAAAATTCCGGAACATTTAGAGTGTAAGGAAGCTCAAGTGAAGTATGTTAGCTAAACTCTTCTCTTAGAATTAAATCTCACGATATTCATATAAATTATGTAAGTTCCGAATGATTCATTATGAAACTGGCTATTCCGAGTAAGATTGGGTTGAAATAAATATGTTCAACAAGCATCCCAAAGGCTTTATTCATGTTATGTTACCAATTGAGGATGTGTTACAATATGGGCTGTGTATTAATAATGTTTCGACTTTAAGTCAAGTTCAAATGAAGGCTATTATGCCAAATTTTGTAAAATATCTCTATGTGCATTAGACTCTAAATTGCTCACATGTGTACTACACACTTTGATTTAAATTGTGTTTATTGTTGATGATGAAGATGATATTTGAAATTGATAATGTGAGCATGAAATACTGAATGTGGCCAATGTGCCAAGAATGATCTTATAATTATGGCCACTAGTGCCAATGAAATGAAAATATGTGAAAGTATTATAAAATGTGATGATTGATATAAAAAGGTTGATGTCTCAAATAAGACGGCCTAGCCGGTCGGGTCGTGATCGGACACCATGTCGCATACATGGCGATGATTGTGCTGAAAATTGTAATTGAAATGGTAATTGTGGTTGATGTCCCTAATGNAAATGAAAAGATGTGAAAGTATTATGAAATGCGATGATTGATATAAAAAGGTTGATGTCTCAAATAAGACGGCCTAGCCGGTCGGGTCGTGATCGGACACCATGTCGCATACATGGCGATGATTGTGCTGAAAATTGTAATTGAAATGGTAATTGTGGTTGATGTCCCTAATGGGTAGCCTAGCCGATTGGGTCATGGTCGGACTCCGTGTTAAACACGGTGGTATTGATATTTGGAGAAATTGTGGTTGATGCCTCTAATGAGATGGCCTAGCCGATCGGGTCGTGATCGGACTCCGTGCTAAGAGTACGGTGGTACCGGTATTGTGAATAATGGTATTGTGGACAATGGTATATCGATACTAAAAATCTCTCAATCTGAGATATGGAAATTAATTTGAACACTGTCTTGATCCTAAATTGAGGTTTGATGTTGATTAAGGCTTTCATTGATATTATGATAATCTTGTTTGTATTATTTGTCATTCTATTGAGAGGGTGTTTAGTTATACATACTAGTACTATTCGATGGTACTAATGTTCCTTTTGTCGGGGGCGCTGCATCTTTCAATGGATGCAGGTGATTCCATAGCAGGAGATATTGATCAGTGATAACAGTGTACCTTCTTCCAAGCTGACTTGGTGAGCCTCACTTCATTCCGGGGTCATGAATCTTTTGTACTTTGTGTATTTTGTTTGAGGTATAGCCGGGGCCTTGTTGCCGGCATTATCATTGTACTATTCTTTATCTATAGAGGCTCCTCTGTAGACATAATGTGGGTTGTGTATTGGTGCTGGGGAAAGACAAACTATGTTATGTTGTGGATGTATTACTTGTCCATTTGAGACTTTAAAAATGATGAAACTACTGGAAATGAATTGGTATTGTAGACATGAACATATTTTCGTCTAATTAATGATAATATGTATTATCTCTATTCATGGATGAGTTTGGGTAGAATGAAATCTAACAAGCTTGCTCGGTCGGGTTCACTCGGTTGAGCGTCGGTCGCGTTCCTCAGTTTTGGGGCGTGACAGCTTTTCCCTAATAACATATTTGATCTTATTTTCTCATCATTGGTCTCTGATCCGTTATATATTCTTTTTGCATGTTTACCAAACGATATCGAAATGAGGCCTTCATCGCCTGATGACGACATATACGCCGATCCCCCTGCTCCGAAGCAGGATAAAGAGATGAATAAAAGAAAAGCTATGAGTCTCTCGAACCCTGGAAAGAAAAGACCGAGGAAGCGATTGGCGCGCAAAACCAAAGATGCCAATGTCCGGGAGCTCTCATCGGACTCACTCCTTCCGTTGAGGGATGAGTCCGAAGAAGAAGAAGAAGATTCCAATATGGTGGCCCGTGTGAGAAATGGTTTTAAACTGCCTCAGGCTACGGAGGTTGTAGAAGAAGTAGCGGCCGAAGCCTCCGAACCAGGAGGGCCGAGACTGTTTCGCCCCGAGATGTGCAAGTTAACAAAGGGAATTTGGGTGGTACTTCCCCGTCAGAAGATAATATGCCTAAGGAGGCGCTTTGGGTGATTGACCTCTCTAGTTCGCCTTCGTTTACCGATTCAATGATAAACGAGGCCCAGACGCTGAAAGGTAACCTCAGCGAAGGGGCCCAAGGAGCAGTAGATTCTCTTCACCACTTCTTCGATGGCCTGGATTCTACCGCCTCAGAGGATATGACCGGGTTGGGCGACTTACCGGTACCAAAAATGACATCATCCCCGGGAGCCGGAGGGTCCTCTTCGAGCCTAAAATTAGTGAATCAGTTCCCAGCCCCGAGTGTTGATCCTACTCGGAGACGAGCAATTTATGTATCCATCCCGGAGGATGCCCGAGTTCCTTCTGCCCCGGTAGGGATTTCCACTTACCTTCGGTGCTTGGTGACCGAAGAGGATCAAACCAAAATGAACGAGGTAGAGGTGCCCTGCCTATTCAACGAAGCTCAACAGGCGCTGAATCGGGTAATTTTGAATGTCCCTTCATTATGTATTTAGCTTTAATCATGAATAATCATAACGTTTTTCTTTGTGTTTGCAAGCCTCGGTACTTCATCATGAGGCCTTTCTTCGATACCGGGAGGAGTCAAAGCATTACGAGGCCGAGGTCCGGGAGCTTGCAGAAAAGAGGGACGCTTACAAGCACCTTAGTGAAAAATCACAAGCTGAGCTAGAAGCTGCTCGTAGGGAACACACCGACTTGGTTGAGCAGGTAAGGAGAGTTTTTGGAATTAGTGATGATGAGTCAGACTCAGTAGCTAACAATCTGAATATGCAGGTTCAGAACAAACTTGACGTGATCGAGCAACTCCGAGGTAAGGTGGATATGGTCAAAGTCGAGACCGAAGAGCGGAAGAAGAATATGGATCGCCTGGCCTTGGAGAAAGAGACTGCCCGGGCACAGTTGGATTCAATTGAGGCTCTACTTCGGGCTACAAAGGAGAAGGATTTGGTGCAGGCCAAAACGATTGAGGGACTCCAATCTCAGTTGAACTCGGCTGTTTTTGGTCAAGAGAATCTGGTCAATGAGCTCAAGGCTTCCAAGTTAGAGGTTATCACGGCCAAGACCGAGAAGGTGGCGCAGTTCAAGGTTGATGTCGAGGCTATCCAAAAGCAGGCAAAAAATATGGTGAAACATACAAGGTAGGAATCCCGAAGGGATGCCTTCGAGGGAGTCCATGCTCAGAACTTCGACATATTGACCAAAATCAAGAACGCCAAGATATGCGAAGCCAATGCCAGGAAACTGGCTTTTCTCGGGGAGGATTCCGAGGCGTCTGAAGAGTCGGGTGAGTCCGATGGTGAAGAAGACCCTGTAGGCGATGACGTAGCCCTTGATGAGGATTAGGCCATTTTTCATATTTTGTACTAGTTTTTTGTTGAGGCCATGCATCGGGGCTATTCAGCCCTTGTAAATAAATTTTGATATATATATATATGGCTTTTAAACCTTTCCTTTANGGTTGATGTCGAGGCTATCCAAAAGCAGGCAAAAAATATGGTGAAACATACAAGGTAGGAATCCCGAAGGGATGCCTTCGAGGGAGTCCATGCTCAGAACTTCGACATATTGACCAAAATCAAGAACGCCAAGATATGCGAAGCCAATGCCAGGAAACTGGCTTTTCTCGGGGAGGATTCCGAGGCGTCTGAAGAGTCGGGTGAGTCCGATGGTGAAGAAGACCCTGTAGGCGATGACGTAGCCCTTGATGAGGATTAGGCCATTTTTCATATTTTGTACTAGTTTTTTGTTGAGGCCATTCAACCTTTGTAAAAAAACATGCATCGGGGCTATTCAGCCCTTGTAAATAAATTTTGATATATATATATATATATATGGCTTTTAAACCTTTCCTTTGCTTTTCTATTTATGTTCGTAAAGGCTGAAATGCCTTAGCATGAAATAGTTAGGTTATGTTTGA
>AWOL01S0124887.1:0-43145 GCA_000715115.1 Nicotiana otophora | reverse complement strand
CTGTCTATCATTTTATAGTCTAGAAACTTGGCAACCACGAACTTCTTCAAGCATGCATCTTCAGTCTTGTACTTCTTCTCAAGTGCGTCCAATAATTCTTTCGAAGTGTTCATCGTATTGTACACATTGTACAAGTCATCCTCTAAAGCGCTTAAGATATAGCCTTTGCAAAGAAAATTTGCCTGCTTTCACGCCTCAACAATCATGAACTTCTTGTTGTCCAGCATGTCCGCAGCAGGCACTGGAGGTTCTTCACTAGTGAATTTCTGCATACCAAGTGTGGTGAGCCAGAAGAACACCCTTTGCTGCCATCCTTTGAAGTTGACTCCGGAAAATTTTTTCGGTTTCTCTGCCGGTGGAACAGCAATCCGGCTTGACGAGGCTATCGTCGTTGCCGCAATAGTCGCAGAAGTATTTCCGTTATCAATTGTCATTTCTCACTGTAAACAACAGAAGAGTTCAATTAATGACAAAATCAGAACAATAAACAATACTGTTATTAACAAAAACAGTATGTATAATAAATAAAATCAAAGTTTTTATATACTGTTTCACAGAAAAACGATAAAATTTTTATGTTCTTCAAATCATTTTACGAATTTCAATACTCTTATGAAATTTTTTATATCTTCAAATCAGAATAGTAAAATTCAGAAGGAGTAGAAAACCACACAGGTTTTAATCTCCACAAATAAAATACAGAATATAAAAAAAAAAAATCCTTAAGAATGTTATAAATTCTGTATTGCTGTAATAAACAATTAAACTTTGTGAAAAAACAAAACAGAAAGTTAGTAATACTTGTTTAACGAAATAGATTCTGAAAAACAAAAAACAGTATAAGAATAAATCGAGCCCACTGAATACACAGTGTGTCCTTAAGAAAATTATTTCCCTCAAGTACCCGAGGTGCTGGAATATATTCTCCCAGGATAGAACGATTTAACTCACCAGTGTATTGGTACCAGAAACTCTTATGAACTGCGAACCACTCAATGGTCGTAAAACACACTGGAAAATATTGTGCAAAGAAGAAGAAGAAGAAGAAGAAGAAGAAGAAGCTCAGAAAATTTCGTAAGGAAAGATTCTAGAATTCAAACTCTATTTATAGAGTTGCTGGTCATGAGTTATTCCGGATTGAATAATTAAATAATTGAAAGGAATTTTGTCCAAAAAGATTAATCAATCAATCTTTGACCGAAGCCGAAGCCGAAGCCGAGCCGAGCGAGCGACGACGACGATGGCGCGAGGCTTGCCTTTTTCTTAACTCTTTATGAGCTAGAAGAAGAGCAATTATATATATACCCATCAAAAGCTTTTTCTTCCTTCGATATGGGACAATGTTCCTTTCTCAAGTGAAACTCAAATATTTCATTTTCACTCCATTTTTCATTCACCTTCTTTAAACTACACAAGCTTAAAATCTCAACAAAATAACAGTACATAGGTAAAAGAATTTATTCGAACGACCGGATGACGTGGTACCCCAAATCAACTATATAGATCTGCCCCTGTCTGAACTATAGATACTATGCTTTATTACTCTGCTGCTACAAGGTACGTTTTGTATTGCTTCATCAATTATAAATTAAGATAAATCAAAACTAAAATTAGGTGGATAAATAAAAGAAGAATTAAAAAGAATCAACTGTGACTCCAAGTAATGCTTGATCTATGTGATTCAACTTCGGATCTTAAAAAAATCCCCTAGATTCCAGTATTTTGACATTGTGCATTTCCGCTTATCATTTCTAGCTTTTATGGCATCAGTCTTTACAATATTAACCTTCTAGAAAATAGGGTGCCAATCATGGGAGTATTTAGGCCCAAATTATGGAACACGTGAACTCATGATTTTTCGGCCAATCTAAATGTTTTATGTACACATTTTTTAGAATTAATCTAATATTATTTGTTGGCCCTTGGCCTCTAAAAATATTGAATGGTCCATTTGGTTAATTGTTGAGTTATTTACTCAAAGGAAAGATGGATTATTTCCCACTAAATACTTCCTTTTCTCTTATTTTTTTAGTAGTTCATTCATGTTCTAAAATTTTTAGATCCGCCTTTCATTCTACCGATATAAGTTTATGTAGATGCGTCTTTCAAGCTGAATTTTAGATAACTTGTAAAATAGTGTTTCACTTGTAAAATTTGTAACTCTAAGGACAGTGACTATTATTTAAAGACATAACTGAAAATAGCGCTTCACTTGTGAAATTTGAATCTCAAGAATAGTTACTATTTTTCAAAGACACGGCCAATATGGGTGCTATTTCTACAATAGCTTTCGACATTGAAAGCTCATTTGATGATCCACTGATCCAGTACACGGTGTGATCCAAATAATTGGTAAAAATAGGACGGGTTCGTCAGTTTTTAGACCGGTAATTAAAAAATAGCTAGTATTTGCAAAGTCATTAAAAAAATAGCCACTATTTTACTAAAACACGGAAAGTTCTAGCATAATATGCTGGATTATGGAGCTTTTGTGCATAAACTTCCAGCATATTATGTTGGAACAATCGAAAACAGCATATTATGTTGGACAAGAGTGGTTTGCTCTAGTGGTGAGCATCCTTCACTTCCAACCAAGAGATTGTGAGTTCGAGTCACCCAAAGAGCAAGATGGGGAGTATTTGGAGGGAGGGAGCCGAGGGTCTATCGGAAACAGCCTCTCTACCCCAGGGTAAGGTTAAGGTCTGCGTACACACTACCCTCCTCAGACCTCACTAGTGGGATTATACTGGGTTGTTGTTGTTGTTGTATATTTGTCACACCTCCTTTTTTCCGAAGGGGATTGGGGAGTTTTTCCAATTAAAGTGACATAGATCGAAATGAGATTATTTATTTAGTTCAGAGTCGCCACTTGGAATAATTTATGATGTCTCAAGTCATCGATTTATTTTAAATTCCAAATCGAAGAAATTGACTCTTATTTGTGGTCTGCGAACACAGAAGGCCGAGTAAGGAATTCTGTTAACCCAGGAGAAGGCGTGAGTCACTCCCGAATTCCGTGATTTTAGCACGGTCGCTTAACTATTAATAATTAGCTTAATTATCTGATTTATCACATGTTTTAAAACCTTATGTGCATTTTTACTTTCTAACTGCTTTTAGTATTTATAGAATTTGTTTGAAACAAGTCGCGATATCGCGCACTCATTTATTTTTTGTACACATTGCGAATCGCGCCAAGTGAAACGCACCCGCGATTTACAACATGTTAATTTTTATTATTATTTGAAGTTATGTCGGGTCACATGAAATGCACACCCGAATGGGATTTACGTATCGAGACCATACCACGAGAACCGTACCCATGGCCACGATGATTTATTAGCACGCCTAAAGCAAACTACGGTATTTACGAATTATTTTCCTAATCTTTGAGATTGTTGTGATGCCGAATTTATGGAAAAGATATTATTGGGGAGTAAATAGGCTAGCTAACATGATCTATTACTTGGCCTAAATTCCTTATGGTTCAAGACCCACCTTATGGCCCATTCTTATTCCTTGCCAAGAAACAAACGACTCTAATTTTTTCATCTATCCAATTTAATAACTCACTTAAATCACTACTTCAACATGCTAAAACAAAGGCAACATAACATAACCATATAAGTAAGAAAACTAAATCAAAATCCATAGCGTATTTAACAGAAATCGTCCAACCAAACTTACATGTATTCAAATAAATCTATCTTTAAAGCCAATATATAACCCAAATAATACGCAATCAGTACACAATTAATACGAAAGAGATAAGGTATTTTTCATAGAGCAAATGACTGAAATACGTCTTGGCAAAAAGACTGAATGTGTACCATCTGCTAGCGTCTTGGCGGGTGTACCACTCCAGAGCCGCCCCACTCAGACTCTGACTGAAATATGCCATCAATAATTCGTCCTTCCCACCGGTGCCTCTCATCTTGCAGCAAAAACCTCTCAAATGGGCCATGAGATCTCCATGTCCATCGTACAGGTCAAACTTGGGCATCTTGAACCCGACGGGTAGTTGAACGTTAGGGAACAAGCACAAATCCTTGTAAGCCACACTCACTTGGCTTCCTATCCCTTGCATATTCCTCAAAGATTGCTCCAAACTCTTCACTTTCCTGAATATCTCATCTTGCTCCACGTTCTTAGATGGCTTCTCGGTTTCAACAGGAGGCTCAAATGAAGGGGTGTAACAATAAGGATCCGAGACCTTGAAGGTTAGTTTTGGAGCATAGTATTGGGCATCTGGAACTTTGAACGGGAGTTCACTAAAAGATCGATGGATGGTAGCTTGTGGATGGGCTACAAAGACAGGACTGGATATTGGATCAGGGTATGAGAGGTTGTTTAGGCTGACGGAGCATGAAAAGGTTGGGACGAGGTGCCAGGGTAGTTGAGGTAAGGGGTAGAGCCTGGTGCATGTTGAGGGGAAAGATCACCGGCAGTGGGAACCTGAGCTTGTGACAGTTGTGTGATAGAGGCAGGGTTTTCAGTGTAGTTAGCGGGAAATGAGGGTGGAGGATGTCCCCCGATCCAAGCCTGATACATTTATGCCATCTGTTGTTTCAACCTTTGGACCTCCTCTTTCAATTCAGATTCCGGCTCCACAATATCTCTCAACGGGTCAACCACTTCTGTGTCCAATTCTTTGCCAGTCATGACTGCTTGTTGCTTTGACCTGGTGTTGTATGAATGACTCGCCAGAATGCCAACAAACTAACCACCTGAACAGAACCTTTATTTCAAAACAACAAGCATGTTAGAATGAACACTCTTTTTTTCCTTTCTTTTGTTTCTTTTTCTTTTCTTTTGTCGCTCTTTTTTCCTTTTTTTAAACCATTCGATCGAACCTGATATGGGTTGCCTACGTATCATGTGGGAACATAAATCAGATCTTGCGTAGTTCGGGAAGATCGGGAATAAAGGAAATAAACTAACTCTTTTTGTTATTTTGAATTTCCGAAAGAAAGACTTATAAAGATGAAAGAAAAAGTTTTTGGATTTTGATTTATTTTTTTTAAAAAAAGAATTTTGGAAAAGAAAAATTTCTAAAGAAGAAAGAAAATATATACATATTTTTTTTAAAAAATATTCAACTACTTTTTATTTTTTGGAATTTCGCAAGAAAAACTTCTAAAGAATAAAGGAAATTTTGGACTTTTATTTTGAATTTATGAAAGAAATACTTCTAAAGAAAAAAAAAAAAAAATATTTTTGAATTTTCTTTTCAATTTTCGAAAGAAAAACTTTTGAAAAGGAATGAAAATATTTTTTGGATTTTTCAGAAGAAATTAAAAGAAAATATTTTTGGATTTTATTTTTTTAAAAAAATTAGGGTCTCAAAGAAATGCTTTTCTAAAGAAGGAAGTAAAGAAAAATATTTTTGGATTTTTAAAATTTGTGGGCCGGAACCGATGAGGTTTGCCTACGTACCTCACATCCAGTGAGAATCAAACCCGCGTAGTTCGGTCAGTTCTGACGGAACAGAGAAAACAATGACTTTTGAAAACATTGGCTTATTTCCTCTCTTTTTTTTCAAAATTTCGGCAGAGTTTTAAAATGTTTCAAATACCTACCTCACTCTTATTTTTTTCTTGATTTTCTTTCCCTATTCTAGAAGCCGGTCAACATACAAGCCGAAACAAATGAATACGCAAGTAGCACGTAAAACGCATCACGATGGTCTTTTAATTTTTGGGTACACCTGTCCTAGACGGACCCAATCCATGTGTTGAGTCCCTAAGGTCAAATGCACGTGATGCAAACAAGCGTACCTAGTAGGAATCGGGCATGAGGCTATGTCATTCTAAGTTTTAAAAACCTAGGTGTATTGTTCTAGACTCGGCTTACCTGAGTGGACAACTCGAGCCGAGGGAGGGCAGCATACCGGGAATACAGAAGCTTCACCGGTTTTGCAACTTGTCCGAACCTCGTTCTAAAATTAGGATACGACTCTAACAGAAAAGAAGCCACACAAAGCGCACGCTTCCCAGTAGATTTAGAAGATTCAGAGAGAAGAAGGGTTTCGTAACAGTTTATATACAGTTCAAACAATATCAAAGCAATAAAAAGCGGCATTTAACACATTAGGCTCAAACACGTAAAAATCAGTAATAAACAAAACCAAGTATCACAATTATTCTAAGCTCGAATTCTAAACCCTGAACGAAAGATTCTGGGTTCTTTTCCCCAGCAGAGTCTCTAGAGCTGTCACACCTCCTTTTTCCCGAAGGGGATTAGGGAGCTTTTTCAATTAAAGTGACATTGATCGAAATGAGATTATTTATTTAGTTCAGAGTCGCCACTTGGAATAATTTATGATGTCTCAAGTCACCGATTTATTTTAAATTCCAAATAGAGGAAATTGACTCTTATTTGTGGTCTGCGAACACAGAAGATCGGGTAAGGAATTCTGTTAACCCCGAAAAAGGTGTGAGGCACTCCCGAGTTTCGTGGTTTTAGCAAGGTAGCTCAACTATTAATAATTAGCTTAATTATCTAATTTATCACATGTTTTAAAACCTTATGTGCATTTTTTACTTTTTAACTGCTTTTAGTATTTATGGAATTTGTTTGAAACAAATCGCGATATCGCGTACTCGTTTATTTTTTGTACATATTGCGAATCGCGCCACGTGAAACGCACCCGCGACTTACAACATGTTAATTTTTATTATTATTTGAAGTTATGTCGGGTCACATGAAATGCACACCCGAATGAGATTTACGTATCGTGACCATGCCACGGGAACCGTACCCATGTCACGATGATTTATTAGCGCGCCTAAAGCAAACTACGGTATTTACGAATTATTTCCTAATCTTTGAGGTTGTTGTGATGCCGAATTTATGGAGAAGATATTATTGGGGAGTAAATAGGCTAGCTAACATGATCTATTACTTGGCCCAAATTCCTTATGGTTCAAGACCCACCTTATGGCCCATTCTTATTCCTTGCCAAGAAAGAAACGACTCCAATTTTTCCATCTATCCAATTTAATAACTCACTTAAATCACCACTTCAACATGCTAAAACAAAGGCAACGTAACATAACCATATAAGTAAGAAAACTAAATCAAAATCAATAGCGTATTTAACAGAGATCGTCCAACCAAACTCACATGTATTCAAATGAATTAATCTTTAAAGCCAATATATAACCCAAATAATACGCAATCAGTACACAATTAATACGAAAGAGATAAGGGTTTTTTCATAGAGCAAATGAAATCCGTCAGCAAATAGAAACACTAATATATCAAAGCAAGTGTATACTTAAAAGGTAAACAAATAGTGAGAAGAATGAATTCGAATAGACCTTTATATTGATAAATAAAGCTGAAAATTTGTAACTCAATCGGAATAACAAAGCAACAATTGTTGGACTAAAACGTAAAAATTGCGAATTAGAACCTCGAATCGGCACCAGAAAACTCAAGACCCAAACACGACCTCAAAATTCGATCTTCGACGCTTGTCAATTGAAAAACTTTACAAGTGACTCAAAACCCACTTCCACATAACTCCAATCTTCCTTATCACAAACCCCCACTAAAATTCCCAAACACTTAACAAAAGCTTTCACAGTGAAAATTCCCAAAAACCAGACGTGAGTTCTTTTTTCGTTTTTTCTTTTTTCTTTTTTCTTTGCCGTTTCCAGTTGGCTCTTTTTGGAAATTGGGGTGATGTCTTAGCTTCTTAGGTCCTATTGTGAGTGTGGGGTTCAGAACCTCAAAAATGAGGGGCGGCTGGAATTGAGAAATTGAGAAGGGCGTCTGGTTCGTGAAGGAGGGTTGAGGGTGGCCGTTTTTTTCTTGTGTATTTTTGGTCTCTTAGGAGATTAAAAGGTAGGTTGGAGTTTGGTTATAATTGGGTTTAAATATGAGTAGAATTGACGTGGACCATTAGCTTGGAGGGAATCAATGGTTAAGATTAAATCTTGTATTTGAGTGGCGAGTGGCTAATGAGTTGAGAGAAATGGACCTTTGTCTTGCTGGGCCACTAAAATCCGAAAATGAGCTCACAATTGGCCCAAATTTAATTCTTTCTCATTGAACAAATATAAAATAAAATAAAAAAAATAAAATAAAAATACTACCAGAATATATTAGTTAATCTTAATTAATAAGAATAAATTATTAAAGTGAACTATATATAAAAATAAAAATATTTTTGGTATTTGTTTTAAATGTTATAAATATTATAAAATACTAATAAGCTAAAAAAAAGTTATAAAAATATTATTTGTGTTTTTTAAACTTATGTTTTAATATTAAAACTAAAAGTTGACCGAAATCCTATCAAAAATAAGAATAAGTAAATATTTTTAAAATACTACTTTTAAAAGTTGTGCGGGTCAAATATTATGTGCTTACAGCTGTCCCTTTTTGCTTGGAAACACGAAGAGTTTTCGGAGCAAAGAACAATAAGCAACTTAATTGATTTATGACCTGACACTTATTCAAAACGAAACAAAGATGGACAAAAGATTGTGACTGAGCTCTGGTATCTGAGCTGCCTACATATCCTTGGCTATAAAGGAATCAGGCCACGTATAGTTCAGAGGTGAGTGAAGTGATGGAATATGTAGAGAGTCGAGTGAGGTTCCGGTCCGCAGTTCCTGTTATTACATCAGAATCAAAATCTAAAAGAATTAAACAAACCTATCAGTTGTGAGTTACAAGATTCCTATCTATAAGTCTTCTAAAGCTTAATATTGAGTCTTGAATAGTTCTTCATGCAGACTTTTGATTTGAACCTTGATGCTTGCTAGCTGTAGGTGTTGATTCGTTCTTCCACGTCTTCTTGGGGTCAAGACCGGACAGGCAGTGCTCGTGACTTCAACCATGTCTTGAGCAGTTCATATCTTTCATTTGCTTCTGCATTTTAGATTCACTTCTTCTTTTCTTTTATTCTGGATTGAGACTTCTTCTTTTGGTCATCTCGGACTGTCGACTCGTATTCTTAAGGCGAGCTTCTGCTACTTCTAACTTGAATTGAATTCTGAGATGACTTCCCTCGTTCTCCAGGTGGGCGCCTGCTACTGACTTGAAATTTGAAGTAACTTTGAAATGAATTCCCTCGTTCTCCATGTGGATTTCTGATGCTTCTTGAACTTGAAAATTGAAAGTTGACCATGTTCTTCAGGTGGGCTCCTGATGCCTCTCTGACTTAAAATTGTAAACTGAAAGCTGACCCTGTTCTTCAGGCGGGCTCCTGATGCTTCTTGAACTTGAAAATTGAAAGTTAACTATGTTCTTCAGGCGGGCTCATGATGCCTCTCTGACTTGAAATTGTAAACTGAAAATTGACCCTGTTCTTCAGGCGGGCTCATGATGCCTCTCTGACTTGAAATTGTAAACTGAAAATTGACCCTGTTCTTCATGCAGGCTCCTAATGCTTCTTGAACTTGAAAATTGAAAGTTGACCCTGTTCTTCAGGCGGGCTCCTGATGCCTCTCTGACTTGAAATTGTAAACTGAAAATTGACCATGTTCTTTAGGCAGGCTCCTGGTGCCTCTTGAACTTGAAAATTAAAAGTTGACTCTGTTCTTCAGGTGGGATCCTGATGCCTCTCTGACTTGACCTTGTAAACCGAAAGTTGACCATGTTCTTCAGGCGAGATTCTCCCGATACTGGATTCTCCTGATGCTTCTCTAACTTGAACTTGAAAACTGAACGCTGAACATGTTCTCCAGGCGGCTCCTGATGCCTCTCGAACTTGAAAATTGAAAGTTAACATTGTTCTTCAGGTGGGCTCCTGATGCCTCTTGAACTTTTGAAAGCTGATCCTGTTCTTCAGGCAGACTCCTGATGCCTTTCTGATTTGAACTTAAAACCGATTTCTGAAATATTGACCCTCGTTCTCCAGGTGGGTGCCTGCAATCAAAACAACAAAACAAACAAAATTTTCTGCCCCAGCTTGCATTAGGAAGATTTTTGAGTTGTTATAGCAAAACTATAAACCACTTATGTTATTGATTCAATGATGAGAGTAAGACTAAAGACTCGATTAGGATGTGCGTCTCCTGTGAGTAAAACCAAGATAATTTGACTAGCAAATACGTCTGCTAAAAATAAAACCTAAATGACCCAAACTAGGAAGTGTGTCTCCCAGGGATGGACTCAAACGACCCAAACTAGGAAGTGTGTCTCCTAAAAGAGTAACCTGAAAGACCCATATTAGGAAGTATGTCTCCAACGGGTGAAACTTGAACGAACCAAACTAGGAAGTGCGTCTCCTAGGGGTGAAATCTCAATTTAGGAAGTGTGTTTCCTAAAAGTATATCCTGAAAGACCCAAACTAGGAAGTGCGTCTCCTAGGTGTGAAACTTTAATGACTCAAACTAGGAAATGTGTCTCCTAGGGGCGAAACTTCAATGATTCAAACTAGGAAGTACGTCTCCTAGGGTTAAAACTCGAATGACTCAAACTAGGAAGTGCGTCTCCTAGGGATGAAACTTGAATGAACCATACTAGGAACTGCGTCTCCTAGGGGTGAAATTTCAATTTAGGAAGTGCGTCTCCTAAAAGTATATGCTGAAAGAGTCAAACTAGGAAATGCATCTCCTAGGGACGAAATTTCAATGACTCAAACTAGGAAGTGCGTCTCCTAGGGGTAAAACTCGAATGACTCAAACTAGGAAGTGTATCTCCTAGGGATGAAACTTGAATGAACCAAACTAGGAACTGCGTCTCCTAGGGGTGAAATCTCAATTTAGGAAGTGTGTCTCCTAAAAGTATATCCTGAAAGACCCAGACTAGGAAATGCGTCTCCTAAGGGCGAAACTTCAATGAATCAAACTAGGAAGTGCGTCTCCTAGGGGTAAAACTCGAATGACTCAAACTAGGAAGTGTGTCTCCTAGGGATGAAACTTGAATAAACCAAACTAGGAACTGCGTCTCCTAGGGGTGATATCTCAATTTAGGAAGTGTGTCTCCTAAAACAAAAATATAACTTGAAAGACCCAGACTAGGAAGTGCGTCTCCTAGGGGTAAGACTGAGCTTGAGAAAAATTATAAACTAAGATTGACTAAAGTAAAAACTGACCCTATTCTCCAGGCGGGACCCCTGAACTTTAAGAAAAGCCAAAGATTCCTCTCAACTAGGGATATGCCTAGGACGTATGGTGCTTCTCAACTAGGGAACATGCCTAGAAGGTATAGTGCTTCTCAACTAGGGAACATGCCTAGGAGGTATGATCTTCTCCATAGCCTTTGCGTTAGCAGAACTGGGGCATCACACATGAAAAATTCAAGCTTCCAAGCTTTGATATGAACGTAGCCTTCACCCATGTTTTAGACAAAGAAAACTTGTGAGTTTTAAACATGGTGGTTAGTTTGTGGCTTTGACTCCGAGGGCGATTTCTCTTGCACTTGCCATGACAACTTTGAATTCAACTTGGGGACCTTGCTTGTTATTGGCCAAACACTTTTCTGTCAACCCTTATCATAGAAAACACCTTTGATCCATTCAAGCCTAATACCCTCTATCTGTTGCATTTTTGCTCATGAAGTGACATTTACTGAACCTTTGCATTTCACATGAATCCCAAAACACGTCAATTGTCACAAACCCAGGGCGCACACTATTGTTTCCTGACTTGTGCCACTTTAATGTGCTAGCCAGACTCCGCTTTGTGCAATTGGAAAGCTGGTAGCAAATTTTGAAGTCATTTCTCACTTATTTTGACAAAATAGACTCAAAAAGAGGACTTAAGCAAAGCAAGAAGAACAGAGTAAAGGGACAATGGAAAGAGATGACATCTAACAAGAAAATCACCAAGTAGAAACTTATCAGATGTGGATACCAACTCTAATGACTGTGACATGCATTTTGGATTAAGTGGCCTAATCTGTCAAGCAAGTCTAATGTTAAACTCTTGTTGTATCTCTAAGCCGTGAAACTGGGCTTCAATGCACCGATTATCCCTATCTGATTCACGATCCTTATTCGACATTCACGATCCTTATTCGACTTATAGTGCCCGAAGGATTTTCACCATCAAGCCTATCTCATTTTGTTATTTCTTTCAACTCACCATTGCCTTATGGTGCCTGTGAAGGTTTTCACCGATAAGACTCTCTCATTTTGTTCTTTTCTTCTTATTTCCTCTGATTTTGCAGTTGACAAGGCATTAACCGTGGTAAAAATATCATATGTTCCTGGCATGTCTAACTCGGCACTCTCAAAGATTATCTGGAAGGTTTTTTTTGGACTGTAATGTGGCTTTTGGACAAGGTTAGAAAGAAAGAAAGGCATGAAGGCTCAAATTCAAACTAAGACAAAATGGGGTATAACTTTACAACTTTTGGAACCGTCTTTTACAGAAAACGAAACTCCTGCCCCAGTTTCTTTTGAAGTGAGGAATTTTGAAAATTTGTTTTTTCTTTTTTTCTTTTCTTTTTGAGATGGAATTTCTAAGAAAATTTGGCTCTTGACTTCGTGGGATTATGAAATATTTTATTTTGTGTGACCGAAGCGTAAGGCTGCCCACATATCTTGTGGTGACAAGAATCAAGTCGAATGTAGTTCAAAATTAAGAGTTGTTTTGTTTTTGTTGCTTCCCTTTTTTTATTTTTTTTATTTTCTTTTCTATTTTTCTCTTCTTTTTTTTTCTTCTTTTCTTTTTCTTTTCTATTTTCTAACTCTACTTCTGATTCCAAAAAAGGGGTATGAAAGAAAATAAATAAGGCTCAAAAGGGGTAACAGAGGATAAAAGTGTTTGGGATAGCAGAATAAAATGCCTTTGTCATTCCAAACTTTACAAATGCCAAGTACAAACATGCAATTGAAGATAAGCAAAGAAATCATACATAGTATCTATTGATGGCATCAACACAAACAAAAAGTGCCAATGGGCAATACCTTCGTCCCAATGAATGACCCTTGCCAGTTCGAAGCAGACTTGACTCAATCTTATCTTGATGTGGAATGATGCATTTCAACATTGACTGATCTACCTCAAACTGCTTGAGAGACAGTTCCTTGTTGTGTCCTCTTATCCACATCTTGATTTCCCAGACTAACTGCCTCAGTTTCACTCAATTCAAGCTTCAGGTTATCTTAGAATGCATGAATCTTTACTTGTTTCCTCAAATTCATCTTTTTATCATATTCAAAATTATGTTTCATTATTCCATGATTAGACTGGCTTTCAAGATCTGGCTAAAAACTCCGCATGTATGTCATGTCATTAGAACTAGCGGGAAAAGAACTAAACACAGAATGACACAAAAGGTCAAACTGTATTTCATTGAGTAAAGGATGGAAGGGTTTAACAACAAGACAAACAACCTAAGATCCGAGTTATAACCCTAAAATAACCCGGATAATAAAAATACAATAGAACATACAGACAAGATTCACACAAATAGAGGGATATGAGGGTTTGACTCAATAAAACAAATAAAATTTGGATCATAACCCTGAAATAACCCAGATAATAGAAAAAATATCAAAACAAGCTACCAAGATTCCTTCCGAGTAAAGAGAGAATGACCTTTCCATTGCTAAGCTTGACACTTAGCCACCAATTTGCTCATCAGAATCAACAGGGCCTTCTCATATTTCAAAATCATTAACTTTAGCCAACAAATTCCCAAGAGGATTCTCATACTTCTTATCACCACGCATCATCCCCACAAAGGGTGCATCATCATGTGCAGGTTAAAGATTCTGCGCAATATTCTGGGTGTCACTATACTGGATCACAATTATCCCTTCTTGAATCATTCTTTATATTTACCTTTTCAAAGCACGGCAATCTTCCGTGTTATGCCCTTGGACATTAGAATGGTATATGAACCGTACAGTAGGATCAAAACGTTTTGCGCATGGGTCCGGAGTATAGCCGAGAAGCGGCTCAATCAGGCCAGAATGTTTTAACTTTTCAAACAAGCTTGTGTAGGATTCCCTGATTGGCGTGAATCTATATCTTTGCCTTTGTTCCCCTTCATGCCCCTATTTTCTAGGGTTATTGGGTGCTCGAAAATATTGTGAAGGCGAATGAGTATTTTGTGGTGCTGGTGCTCGCCATAATGAGTGACTTAGAGGTTGAACAAATGACTGGACATTATACGGAGGATAATATTGGCTAGGATTATGTGGAGCTCGGGGATAGGTTTGAGGTTGGGGTTGGGGTTGGGGTCGAGGCTGAGTATATTGGTGAGGCGGACCCTTTGAACCATGTCGTAATCCTGAGACAACTATGGCAACAACATCCTTTTTCTTCTGACCCGGCAAGCTTCCTGTGTCGTTCTGAATTGCTTGTGTTGTGGCTTTTAAAGTTAAATAGCTCATGATATTGCTCGACTTTAACCCATCTTCTACCATTCCTCCCATTTTTACCACATCATTAAAAGGCTTACCCACGGCCGAGATCAAATGCCCAAAGTAAGTAGGCTTTTGAGCTTGAAGAAAGTACTCAACCATCTCATCTTCATCCATCGGCTGATTGACCTGGCAGCTTGTTCTCTCCATCTGAACCCGTAATCCCTAAAGCTTTCATTAGGATTCTTTTCTATCTTGCTTAGGGATAGGCGATTCGGGACAATATCTATATTGTACTGAATATGTAGGGCAAAGGCCTGAGCCAAATCGTCCCATGTGAACCTCCTGCTAGCGTCTTGGCGGGTGTACCACTCCAGAGCCGCCTCACTCAGACTCTGACTGAAATACGCCATCAATAATTCGTCCTTCCCACCGGCGCCTCTCATCTTGCAGAAAAAATCTCTCAAATGGGCCACGGGATCTCCATGTCCATCGTACAGGTCAAACTTGGGCATCTTGAACCCGACGGGCAGTTGGACGTTAGGGAACAAGTACAAATCCTTGTAAGCCACACTCACTTGGCTTCCTATCCCTTGCATATTCCTCAAAGATTGCTCCAAACTCTTCACTTTCCTGAATATCTCATCTTGCTCCACGTTCTTAGATGGCTTCTCGGTTTCAACAGGAGGCTCAAAGGAAGGGGTGTAACAATAAGGATCCAGGACTTTGAAGGTTGGTTCTGGAGCATAGTATTGGGCATCTGGAACTTTGAACGGGAGTTCACTAGAAGATCGATGGATGGTAGCTTGTGGAGGGGCTACAAAGACAGGACTAGATATTGGAGCAGGGTATAAGGTTGTTTAGGCTGGTGGAGCATAGAAAGGTTGGGACGAGGTGTCAGGGTAGTTGTGGTAAGGGGTAGAGCCTGGTGCATGTTGAGGGGAAAGATCATCGGCAGTGGGAAACTGAGCTTGCGACAGTTGTGGGATAGAGGCAAGTTTTTCAGTGTAGTTAGCCGGAAATGAGGGTGGAGGATGTCCCCCGATCCAAGCCTGATACATTTCTGCCATCTGCTGTTTAAACCTTTGGACCTCCTCTTTCAATTCAGATTCCGACTCCACAATATCTCTCGATGGGTCAACCACTCCTGTGTCCAATTCTTTGCAAGTCATGACTGCCTGGTGCTTTGACCTGGTGTTGTATGGTTGACTCGTCAGAATGCCAACAAACTAACCACCTGAACAGAACCTTTATTTCAAAACAACAAGCATGTTAGAATGAACACTTTTTTTTCCTTTTTTTTCTTTTTCTTTTCTTTTGTCGCTGTTTTTTCCTTTTTTTTTTAAACCATTCGATCGAACCTGATATGGGTTGCCTACGTATCATGTGGGAACATGAATCAAATCTTGCGTAGTTCGGGAAGATCGGGAATAAAAGAAATAAACTAACTCTTTTTTTTATTTTGAATTTCCGAAAGAAATACTTATAAAGATGAAAGAAAATATTTTTCGATTTTGATTTGTTTTTTTAAAGAATTTTGGAAAAGAAAAATTTCAAAAGAAGAAAGAAAATATATACATATTTTTTTAAAAAATATTCAACTATTTTTGTTTTTTTGGAATTTCGCAAGAAAAATTTCTAAAGAAGAAAGGAAATTTTGGAATTTTATTTTGAATTTATGAAAGAAATACTTCTAAAGAAAAAAAAAGAAAATATTTTTGAATCTTGAATTTTCTTTTCAATTTTCGAAAGAAAAACTTCTGAAAAGAAATGTAAATATTTTTTGGATTTTTCAGAAGAAATTAAAAGAAAATATTTTTGGATTTTGTTTTTTAAAAAGAGTTGGGGTCTCAAAGAAATACTTTTCTAAAGAAGGAAGTAAAGGAAAATATTTCTATTTTTAAAAATTGTGGGCCGGAACCGATGAGGTTTGCCTACGTACCTCATATCCAGTGAGAATCAGACCCGCGTAGTTCGGTCAGTTCTGACGGAACAGAGAAAACAATGACTTTTGAAAATATTGGCTTACTTTCTCTCTTTTTTTTCAAAATTTCGGCAGAGCTTCGAAATGTTTCAAATACCTACCTCACTCTTGTTTTCTTCTTGATTTTCTTTCCCTATTCTAGAAGCCGGTCAACATACAAGCCGAAGCAAATGAATACACAAGTAGCACGTAAAATGCATCAGGATGGTCTTTTAATTTTTGGGTACACCTGTCCTAGACGGACCCAATCCATGTGTTGAGTCCCTAAGGTCAAATGCACGTGATGCACACAAGCGTACCTAATAAAGATCCGGCACGAGGCTATGTCATTCTAAGTGTTAAAAATCCAGGTTTATTGTTCTAGACCCGGCTAACCCAAGCAGACAACTCGAGCCGAGGGAGGGCATCGTACCGGGAATAAAGAAGCTTCACCGGCTTTGCAACTTGTCTGAACCTCGTTCTAAAATTAGGATACGACTCTAAAAGAAAAGAAGTCACGCAAAGCGCATGCTTCCCAGTAGATTTAGAAGACTCAGAGAGAAGAAGGGTTTCGTAAAAGTTTTATATACAGTTCAAACAATATCAAAACGGTAAAAAGCGACATTTAGCACATTAGGCTCAAACACGTAAAAATCAGTAATAAACAAAACCAAGTATCACAATTATTCTAAACTCGAATTTTGAACCCTGAACGAAAGATTATGGGTTCTTTTCCCCAGCAGAGTCTCTAGAGCTGTCACACCTCCTTTTTCCCGAAGGGGATTAGGGAGTTTTTCCAATTAAAGTGACATTGATCGAAATGAGATTATTTATTTAGTTCAGAGTCTCCACTTGGAATAATTTATGGCGTCTCAAGTCACCGATTTATTTTAAATCCCAAATTGAGGAAATTGACTCTTATTTGTGGTCTGCGACCACAGAAGACCGGGTAAGGAATTCTGTTAACCCCGAAAAAGGTGTGAGGCACTTCCGAGTTCTGTGGTTTTAGCACGGTCGCTCAGTTATTAATAATTAGCTTAATTATCTGATTTATCACATGTTTTAAAACCTTATATGCATTTTTACTTTCTAACTGCTTTTAGTATTTATGGAATTTGTTTAAAACAAGTCGCGATATCGCGCACTCGTTTATTTTTTGTACACATTGCGAATCGCACCACGTGTAACGCACCCGCGATTTACAACATGTTAATTTTTACTATTATTCGAAGTTATGTCGGGTCACATGAAATGCACACCCGAATGAGATTTATGTATCGTGACCATGCCACGGGAACCGTACCCCTGACCACGATGATTTATTAGCATGCCTAAAGCAAACTACGGTATTTACGAATTATTTTCCTAATCTTTGAGATTGTTGTGATGCCGAATTTATGGAGAAGATATTATTGGGCAGTAAATAGGTTAGCTAACATGATCTATTACTTGCCCTAAATTCCTTATGGTTCAAGACCCACCTTATGGCCCATTCTTATTCCTTGCCAAAAAAGAAACTGACTCCAATTTTTCCATCTATCCAATTTAATAACTTACTTAAATCGCCACTTCAACATGCTAAAACAAAGGTAACGTAACATAACCATATAAGTAAGAAAACTAAATCAAAATCCATAGCGTATTTAACAGAAATCGTCCAACCAAACTTACATGTATTCAAATGAATTAATCTTTAAAGTCAATATATAACCCAAATAATACGCAATCAGTACACAATTAATACGAAAGAGATAAGGTTTTTTTCATAGAGCAAATGAAATCCGTCACGAGCAAATAGAAACACTAATATATCAAAGCAAGTGTATACTTAAAAGGTAAACAAATAGTGAGAAAAATGAATTCGAATGGACCTTTATATTGATGAATAAAGCAGAAAATTTGCAACTTAATCAAAATAACAAAGCAACAACCGTTGAACTGAAACGCTAAAATTGCGAACTAGAACCTCAAATCGACACCAGAAAACTCAAAACCCAAACACGACCTCAAAATTCGATCAAAGACGCTTATCAATTGAAAAACTTTACAAGTGACTCAAAACCCACTTCCACATAACTCCAATCTTCCTTATCACAAACCCCCACTAAAATTCCCAAACACTTAACAAAAGCTTTCACAGTGAAAATTCCCAAAAACCAGACGTGAGTTCTTTTTTCGTTTTTTCTTTTTTCTTTTTTCTTTGCCGTTTCCAGTTGGCTCTTTTTGGAAATTGGGGTGATGTCTTAGCTTCTTAGGTCCTATTGTGAGCGTGGGGTTCAGAACCTCAGAAATGAGGGGCGGCTGGAATTGGGAAATTGAGAAGGGCGTCTGGTTCGTGAAGGAGGGTTTGGCCGTTTTTTTCTGGTGTATTTTTGGTCTCCTGGAGATTAAAAAGTAGGTCAGAGTTTGGTTATAATAGGGTTTAAATATGGGTGTAAAAATTGATATATGCCATTAGATTGGAGGGAATCAATGACTAAGATTAAATTTTTACATTTAAGTGGAGAGTGAGCTAATGAGTCGGAAAGAATGGGCCAAATTGGCCCAAATTTAATTTTTTCTTATTGCACAAAAATAAAAATACTACCAAAATATATTAGTTAATCTTATTAATAAGAATAAATTATTAAAGTGAACTATATGTAAACATAAAAATATTTTTGGTATTTTTTTTAAATGTTATAAATATTATAAAATACTAATAAGCTAAAAAATAGTTATAAAACTATTTTTGTGTTTTTTTACTTATGTTTTAAAATTAAAACTAAAAGTTAGACCGAAATCTTATTAAAAATGAAAATAAGTAAATATTTTTAAAATACTAGTTTTAAAAGTTGCGCGGGTCAAAAATTACGTGCTTACAATATTATGTTGAAACTCCAGCATACGGAAAGTTTCAGCATAATATGCAGAACATTGGAGCTCCTGTATATAAACTTTCAGCATATTATGTTGGAGGTTCAGCACATTATAAACTTCAAGCATATTTTGCTGGAATGTTTCCGGAATTTTAAGAGTGTTTTTATTCAGATTTTATCTTTACATGAAAAATAACTAAATTTTGATTAATTTTGAAACTGCGACTTTTTCAATTACCAATTATAAATCTTGTTATTTCTGATTTTTTTCAAAATAATTTGTGTAGTCAAAGGTGTAGCGCGCGCGTGTGTATATATATATATATATATATACACACACTTCCCCCAATTTAAATGTAAGGTTTCTCGCCAGCTGATAATGGAGTTGTATAAGCTTTGAAAAGCAACAAGACGAATATGGGGTTTAAAGCTAACACCGAGGTTGCTTATCTAAAATTTATTATAATCATTCTGTCCGACTCAAAATATATTTTTTAATTTATTGTTTTTTCTTCTGAAAATTGCTTAATTATCAAATTAAGCTGAAACAATTTTTCTTCATAAAAAGAGAAAATGGATGAACACAAACCAAATTAAAAATAATTATGTTTCACAATTTTCATACGTGTCTATTTAGCTATTTATGTAACTCAAAACGACCCGAATGTTTGAATGAGTTAATTTAAGATAAAACCCAAATCGATCCATCAATAAAATTATTTCCAACTCAAGCTGTTCCAACTATGATAGCTCGGGCGTGTTAGTTTAAGTTAGATATACATGAGATAATTTTGACACCATTTCTTGTAAAATATAATAGTGAGTGAGAGAGAGAAGAGTAAAAAAATAAACACAAACGGACAGGGTAACGCAGCGTTAGAATTTTCTTTCTTCTCACCTAACGTAACATTAGATTTGTATACGGGTAAAATCGGGCTCATGGCGCACCCCAACTTCCGATAGGGTAAATAAAGCTCGAGACATGATGACAAAGCGCCAGAATCGAGGTAAGGGTCTCACCGAGTTAGAGTCCGGGAGCATGACGCCTGTTTTCAAAAATATCGGGGTCATAATCCGGGATCGGTCCACATCCCAAAAGACGTTGTCAGGCAACCAAGCACAAACAACAGAAGGTCGTAATATCCGCGAATATCCAGATATCATGACATGGATCTCGACACGTATCGATGGAGAACCGACAATCAATTAAACAAATTTTTTTTATCTTTTACAGAATTGTACCTAAAGTAGGATTCCCCACTATATAAATGGAGGTCTGACTATTCATTAAACACATTGTAACACGCATCCCAAAGCAATACACTATTATTCTCACTATTATCATAGCTCTTTTTCTTGTTCATTAGTATTGGCCATTATGAGCCCGGATCAAGGGTGAATTATTTTACTAAGGCTGGAATCATCCTCCTCTCATGGTTCGAATTTATCATATCTTTATTTGTTCAATCTAACTCAATTTATCAAATTAATCCGCATATCTTTAAAACCACTTTCAAATTTAATTGTTATCCGATTTTGAGGTTAAACAAGATTACTAACCCATATTTGTTGAAAATGGATGCAAGATTTAAACTTTATGGATTTGAGTTTAAAATTTTAATACCATTTGATCTGCCGATTTTGAAATTTATTACTTATACTAATTTAGTGATAACATATAGTGAATTCGAAGCCACTGACTGAACCATCGGAGCCCCACCCCTAATAATTTATCAAGCACGTTCTTCATCAAATTTCAACATGTGCTCATTGATTCTCCATATTACATACTGGGATTCTGGGACGGCGACAGATTCACGGACCTGCCGATAACTGACACGTGGCATAACTCATAATCACAGCCCTTCGTGATTCACATGATATGTCCTTTTCTTCTTCACATTAGTAATTAGTAATTCTCACTTATGAACTGTTGATTTTGTTCTCCTTGTCTGTGGATTTGGAGGTAAATTAAGTTTTCATCTTTTACTTCAATTCCTCTTTGCTCAATTTAAGTAGTGAAATTTATTATTTGAGGGTAAGTTGGTAACAGATGCTCTAGCTGTCTCTATTTTCGAGCATGCTTCTTAGTTCTTAGTTCTCTGATTTATATCTTCCTATATTGTTTTTACAAGTTTTGAGCTATCTAACTTACTTTTTCTAGGAGTTTAACTTTGCACCAACGATTTAGGACCCGTTTGGCCATAGATTTTGCCAAAATAAACTTGGGTTTTATTTGACAAACACATGTTTGGTCATAGATTTTGCCTATATTTTGGCCAAATCCCAAGTCCCAAATCCCAAATCCCAAAACCAGCTCAATAGCTGGTTTTGTGCCAAAATATCATTATTATATTTTTTAAAAATTATCCCAAACTTTTATATTTTATAAAAGAGCCCACCATTTATTATTTTGTAATGATGTTGACTCGTCTTCTCGGTCATCTGATAGTGTATCATATAGTTCATTATAAAAATGATAATTTTGTATCAAATTTATTTATGTTCAGGACTATAGTTTGCGATAATATAATGAATGTTATTGATAATGGTACTGTTGGGTATTTGTGATAGTTTTTAGAATTTATGGGTATAAGTCATGTTTCATGTTTTTCCAAATCAAACTTCACCCAAAACAGATGTCCAAACACATTTTCATCTTCAAATCAAACTTCACCCAAATAAGATTTTTCAGAATAAATTTAAAAATTTATAGCCAAACGCTAGCTTAATAAGTAGTGATTGATAACTTTGCAATATAATAAGCTATTTAATTACACTAATAGCATCATAGCCTTTTAATTTTTTGTGTGATTTAATTCATACTGGCTTGATTAGACATAGAATGAAAAGTACAGTAAGCTTAGGTAGTATCGTCATAGCGTGTATAAGAAGAAGGGAAAACAACAATGAGAGGTGTAAAAGTTATGGACTTTGTTTCTATATAAATGTTAAAAAAATCCACTAAATGAGTTTAAATAATAAAATTCGAACTCAACAAATCAAATGAGCTATGATAAAATTTTAAACTTGAATCTGAATCCACTTCCGATGAGAAAAGATTGAAAAAAAAAAGAGGGATAAGTGTGATGTCTTTTAGCTTGAAGGTGGTAGGTACGTTGTTATATTATTGGTTTAAAGCTGGATAAAGATTTGCGATATGGTAATTGGTATGTATGGCCTAGTATTTGATTTTTATCTTATATGATTGATAACAACTACTAACATGTTATAATTAAATAAAGATTAAATCCTTAATGATGAAATTTTTTATTTTTAATAAATATAATTATGAATTTTTAATTATCTCAAATATGCAACAAATTTAGGAGAAAAATAAATATAATGTGTAAACTAAAATTAACAAAATTAATATTTCAAATTTTATTTGAAAAAAATTAGATAATCAGCAAACGATGTTTGACTACACTAATAAGATAAAGAGAATGACCAAATGTTTGCCACAAAGTTTAACTGCAAGGCTGTTATCCTATGGGAGAGAAAATGTTCTGCAGCGCAAATTATATAATGTAATTATAACATAAAGTTTACAAGATGCTTGGTGCACTAGTAATAATATGCAGAAACAGAGATTGTTTTCGATAGACCCTTGGCCACTAGTTTGATAGAAATTTGAACAACTTGTTTTACATGGAAAATCCAGTAAGGCCAATGTCTCATCTTTATCTCAGTAGTTTGTATTTACAGCATTTTTCCCCCCATAGATTACCGAGGCACTCATAATTTGATGCTGCATATATACAGAAACAATAAGTTCCAATAGCTAAGCTAAAATCTGGATAAATGGGAGTTGAAGATAACAACACTGAATATTCGGGAGGTTCTCCAAATGTGAAGAACTGCACTAAGGTTTCATTTATCCCTCTCACATTCCTTATATTCTACGGAGTCTCTGGTGGACCATTTGGCGTTGAAGACACTGTCCGTGCAGCCGGTCCTCTTTTAGCACTACTCGGTTTTCTAATCTTTCCTTTTATATGGAGTATACCAGAGTCCTTAATAACTGCAGAAATGAGCACAATGTTCCCTGAAAATGGAGGTTATGTTGTTTGGGTTTCGACGACTTTAGGTCCTTATTGGGGATTTCAATTAGGATGGGTGAAATGGATGAGTGGTGTAGTTGATAATGCATTGTACCCCGTTTTGTTTCTAGATTACATTAAATCTGCTGTTCCAGCATTGGCAAATGGTGTTCCAAGAACGATCGCGATCCTAGCTATAATTATAGCGCTCACTTATTTGAACTACAGAGGTTTAACTTTAGTTGGTTGGGTTGCTACAATATTAGGGGTATTTACACTCCTTCCTTTTGGAATTATGGGACTTATTGCGCTTCCTAAGTTAGAGCCTTCAAGATGGTTTGTAGTGGACTTGGAAAATGTACAATGGGGATTGTATCTAAATACACTTTTCTGGAATTTGAACTATTGGGATGCAGTTAGTTGTATGGCAGGAGAAGTAGAGAATCCTGGGAAAACACTTCCTAAGGCTATATTCTATGCACTTCCCTTAGTTGTCTCTGGCTATTTTTTCCCTCTTTTATTTGGTACCGGAGCTGTTCCATTGCATCGCGATCTTTGGAGTGATGGTTATTTCTCGGATATTGCTAAGATCATTGGAGGAGTTTGGTTAAGATTATGGGTTCAAGGGGCGTCGGCTGTGTCAAATATGGGAAGGTTTTTGGCCGAAATGAGTGGTGACTCTTTTCAGCTTTTGGGAATGGCAGAACGAGGAATGCTTCCTGATTTGTTTGCTAAGAGATCGCGTTATGGAACTCCTCTTATTGGAATATTGTTTTCTGCATCAGGTGTTATACTTCTGTCCTGGCTTAGTTTTCAAGAGATTGTGGCTGCAGAGAACTTTATGTATTGTTGTGGAATGATTGTAGAATTTATAGCTTTTGTGAAGTTAAGGATAAAATACCCTGCAGTATCAAGGCCCTATATGATTCCCTTAGGCACAGTTGGTTCAATTTTAATGTGTGTGCCACCAACATTCTTTATTCTTGTGGTTATGCCACTGTGTACATTTAAGGTCATGATTGTGAGTTTCTTGGCTATTCTTGTTGGACTTATTTTGCAGCCTTGCCTAGTTTATTGTGACAAAAAGAAATGGTTAAGTTTCTCTGTTAGCTCTGATCTTGTAGATCTGCAGTCAAGTTATCATCCGGTTGGTGAGGCCTAAAATGGCGAATGAGAGTTCCCTGCGCAAACTCGGATTAGTCGGGTCCCAAAGCGGGTACCGGACACCCAGTGGGAAATCACAAAAAAAAAAAGAAAAAAAAAGAGCCTTGTGTTTTCTTGATGTTAGAAGCATTGAATTTGCTGTATATTTTCTTTTTTGTTGGTTGTGGGATATCTTAGTATGTTGAGCCCATGACAATTGTAAACATTGAGTGTGCAACTCACTCTGCTTAATTGGTTTGTATTCAAGTGTTTGAATCGCTGTCATTGTGCTATGATTTGTCTGATTTCAACAATGCAAACCTGATTCTTAGTTGAGCATATGCTATATGCTAACGACTCACTCTTTAAATAAAAACAAGAATATGATTTGTGGTGGAGTCAGTTTATTTAGAGGTGTCAAAATTTAAAGGAAAAAATAAACGAAAAGTTAAGGGCTTTAATAATATAGTATATATATGTACATAAATATATAAAAATTATTTAACTATACAGTGTAATTTATGGATGAAGGAACATAAGTAACTTCGACTGAATATAACATGCATAGTATATATCTCCCGAAATAAAGTTAACGATACCCCATATTTACATCAAATTATATTAGTTTACCATAGTGATAAACAACATCCTTCTTACTGCATGAGCGCGCATATAAGAACTTTATAAAATGCCTTGACAGTCTTTGCTTGTGGCTTCCCTCAAACTACTTACCATGATTCTATATAAGAGTGTATATTAATGTAAGGAATATCACAGAAGAATGTAATTTTGAACAAATTCATGTACATTACCTGCATATATTTTTTTCAATTTTACAAGTTTAACGTTACACAATCGTCAAATGTTACATGCTTTATTTCATTTCACAAATTGAAAAGTAATGGATACAGGAATATTAATCCAACTATGTGCATACGTTCGAATGATATTTTTTGTTTGTTTTGTTGAAACGAAAAAGAAATCTTTTTTGGTACCTCCTACTATATTTTATAAAAACAAATAAAATTTTGAAGTAATGGAAAATTAGCCAAGAGCTTTGCTTTGATGATACAAGTTTAACAAGATATTTCTATTGATTCTACTTCAGTGATACAAGTTTTAAAATTCTCAATATTTTTGCCTTCTGTTTAAGGAAAAATAATAACTCATGTTTTGAACATTTCAGGTGCCTAGATAAAATCTCATGGAATTGTGTGTCGGGAACATAATTTTGTGCAATTACAGGTATCTATTTAACTTTTTTTTTTTTTTTAAGGACTAGATTTAGTGTACGTGTGTTGCAGGTGTAATATAACTTATTTGACAAGCATTACAAAATTAATATCTAAAAATTATAAAAATTTTATTACATACATATCAAGAATTTTTTTGAGTTATACAATAGATATTAAATTATCTAAACATCTTCACATTCTCTGGAATTGAGCGAAGTAGTGTTTATTTAACTAATTTATGGCTTCTATATTTTGTATTTATGACATGATAAACAATCAGTGATATATATCTCGTCTATGATTTGATAGTCTATTATTTTATTGGTTTCAACAAATGCTTCCAACTGTTAAGGGTTCAGTTTATTTTCGTAAGAATCTTTTTTTAATTTAACAGATGCCTGCAGAGTTAACAAAAAATTCACTTGCTAAGTTTTACTCCTTCAAACAAATTCTCTTAATAATTAAGTAGTAACTTTTTTTATTCTATACCATGCATAAAATACATGTATGAACTTGTAGGACAATTTCACTGAATCAAGCTCATATGGCCGCACAACATAAAACAAACTCTTACAATCAATGAGTCAAATAATCAAATTAAAACATACACCGTTGCAAAATAAGTTGATTTAGTTAATTCTTTCAATTATCTCATCAAGCACATATGTATAATAAATCAAGAATATTATATTCACGAATAAAAAAAAATAGAACTATAATTCCTTATTGACTGAAAACTTTTAAAGAAATCAGAGCTTGTTTAGTATTTCATGGTGTTGCTATAACATTAATTTTGATCAGGTCTAAAATAGCTCCACGTACCATAATTTTTTTCTGTTTTTATCTATGATGCAAGATTTTATAATTTATTTTCTGCACGCAAAACCAAATCTTATCATAATATAAATTCATCCTAACATAATAAGCACATAAAAAAAATAAAAGAAAAGAAGGAGCTCACCAACTTTCAAATAAACAGAAAGTGAATTTAAGATAACTTCTAATTTTAATTAATCATAAAAAGCAATATACAATTCATCACACGATGAATTTTCAATAATATGCCATAATTTAAAGAACAACAAATATATTGACGATTACTCTTCGTGCCTAGGTTTTTAAGCATTAGAATAAGTAGTAGGCAAGGTATTATAATAGTTATGTTACGTGGTTCACATTAGTTAAGAATTTAAATAAGGTAAAATATAGATTGGCTTTCTATATAATTCAAATAAGAAAAAATTAAATAAAAAATATTTTAGTTGATTTCAAAACTCTAAAAATTTGAGAAATAATTAAATAACAATTTTATCTAGTATGAAATATATTTTTAAAGGGTAAAAAATGCATATAAACTTTTGTATTTTTAATATAGTAATAGATAATTGAGTAGTTGAGAAGATAAAAGTTCATATCACTAACAAAGCTAGGAATTCAAATAAGGAAGTTTAAAAGAAAAATTCTTATACCCAAGGAATCAACAACATATATGTAAGCAAAAAGATTTATTTTTATTGTATTTATAAAATATAATTTCGATCAAAAGTGGTTTAATTGCCATCGACTATATTTTTTTCCTTTTTCAAACGACTCCTTTGGTTTGTAATGTTCTACGTAGTTTTTTTCAAGAAATATGTGACTCCGGTTAAACTCACCCCAATCAGATAACACTCAACAGTCAAAAACACAGAAAATATGGCCGCCGCCGCCGGTGCCATTCGAACTTTTCTTCTCAACGCAACTCAAAAACCTTTCACTTCCTCTTTCTTGAAAAACATTTCCCTACCCACATGCCTTTTTCTCCACAATTGCCTGTCCCTCCGCAGTTTTTCCCATCGCCCCTTTTGCTCTATCTCTACCCAATTAACATCCCAAGAAGACACTCCACAACCCGAAAATTTTCAACACTCGAATAAAAAAACTCGACCCAATGTTTTACAAATTCTTGAAGAGAGGATTACTGGAATCAGTGACTAACGACTCTCTTCGCTCCGTTTGCTCCGACCCGAATTTGGGTCCGTTGAAAGAGTACTGCGGGTTTGACCCGACTGCCGAAAGCTTACACCTTGGGAATCTTTTGGGCATAATTGTGCTTTCTTGGTTTTTAGGTTGTGGGCATAATGCTGTTGCGCTCATTGGCGGCGCTACGGGTCGAATCGGTGACCCGTCTGGGAAGAGTTTGAAGCGACCCGAGCTTGATTTAGTGACACTTGAGAAGAATATATCTGGGGTTAGAGGGGTTATTCAAAAGATTTTGGTCTGCGCACCAGGTGTTTGTGAAAATGCCGGAGAGGTGAAAATTTTGAATAATTATGATTGGTGGAAGGATGTGAAGTTTTTGGATTTTTTGAGGAATGTAGGGAGGTATGCAAGAGTTGGGACTATGATGTCTAAGGAAAGTGTGAAGAAAAGGTTGGAGAATGCAAAGCAGGGGATGAGTTATGCTGAGTTTACATATCAGCTTTTACAAGGGTACGATTTTGTGCATTTGTATGAAAAAGAAGGTGTGAGTGTCCAAATTGGTGGTAATGATCAATGGGGTAATATCACTGCTGGTACTGATCTTATTCGTAGGCTTATTGGGAAATCTCCCGAAAATGGAGCTGTTGTAGGCAATGCTCCTGTTGTTTTTGGGCTTACTTTTCCTTTGCTTCTCAAGAGTGATGGTACAAAGTTTGGAAAATCAGAAGACGGTGCAATTTGGCTAGCCCCTTCACTTTTGTCGCCATATAAGTTCTATCAGTATTTCTTTACTGTCCCTGATGATGATGTAGTGAGGTTTCTCAAGATTCTTAATTTTCTGAGCATTGAAGAAATTGCAGAGTTGGAGAGGGATATGGGAAAACCTGGATATGTTCCTAACACAGCTCAACGTAGGTTGGCTGAGGAGGTTACACGGTTTGTTCATGGACAAGAGGGATTGGAAGAGGCGCTTAAGGCTACAAAGGCACTGAAGCCTGGAAATGCTGATACCAAATTGGATTGGAAAACTATTGAGGGTATTGCAGCTGATGTTCCGTCTTGCTCCATGAAATATGATCAGGTGTTGAACATACCGATCTTGGATCTTTATGTTTCCGGTGGTTTGCTTGAGAGAAAATCAGCTGCACGACGGATGCTTAAGCAAGGGGGCCTTTACTTGAACAGTGGTAAAGTTGATAGTGAGAGTAAGAAGATTGAAGCGGATGATATTGTCGATGACAAAGTTATCCTTTTATCTGCAGGGAAAAAGAACAAGATGGTTGTAAGAATATCCTGACTTGCTGCTGTCAATCTAATATTTGATTGCATTAATATTTTTTTTTTTGATAATGGTTAAAGATAGCAGTTCAATGTTCAAACAAAGCTTTCTGAGTTGGACGAGACACAAAATTTTACTTGGTATGCATATGATAGGAAGAGGGGAGAGCAGCCAAGCATTGAAAGGAAGTAAAGCAGGGTTATGTACATTATGATATTAAAATTATTTCACCGATTAAAAAAAAAGTTGAAATTTTTTCCATCACTTCGTGTTGGTATTTTTTTTATTGCTCAGAACAATAATGGTCAAGGTGGGAGAAGAAGATGACTATGCAAGTTTTAAGAATTACTCTGGACTCTATGGATTGTCTATCAAGTTGTATCTGTGAGGTCCTGTTGCACTCTTTTTTCTTTCAGTTTTGACAGGCATGACGTCCTATTGCAGTTAGGACTCCTTATATATGCTTCAATTATTTGTTGGAAGCCAGGTGCTAATTATAAGCGGCTTTGCAAATTGTTTAGAGATCTTGTAAGACACATAATAATTATCTAAGCTGACTAGTAGTGTATGCTGGTTTGATGATATGTGATTTGAAAAAGACACTTTAGTTTTCTCTGATTTTGGTATACTTCAGCAAAACTTTGTTAGTTGTGTCCCGTTATTAACATGTGCATTTACATAGTCTTGTGTAAACCGTGGAATAACTTGTATTGGTTTTTGTTTGAGCACCGAGCCCAGCTGGTAGATAGTGTATTTTTTCGGGAAAGGAGAAATTGCATCAGCTTAGAGTTAGTTGTCTGTTGGCTGACATATTGAGGATGGAAATTGCGCCAATATTAAATTTGCTCATATTGTTGCAAAAGAAGAACATGGAGAACCAAAAATGACATGAATTAGGAAGAAGAAGAAACATAGAATAATGGAAGGAGGAGGACCATCTGGCGCAATTTTGTCTTTGGAAAATTAAAAGGGAAGTTGCTTATATCATTCCTGGTGATTTACCTTTGGATTTCCTTCTGTAACTCATAACTCAATGGGGCTTCCTCGGTCAGGGCGTTATGTTGCCGTTGATACATGACTTCTTGCAAATGTCTTTGTCCTACCACTCAAGGTTATTAAAGGTACCTTTATGGGAGTACAAGTGTGCTGAATGTGTATGATAAATCTTTATAAGCTGATGTGGGGTAGCTTTACAACATGTAAAGGAATGATGCTGTGGCCCTTTGATCTCTTATGCTTCATTATTGAACAGTTATTTGTAACTGCTTTGCAAGTTTCGTGTATTAGCACAGAGAAGCTTGAGGGGTGGCACCGGAGCTGTTCCATTGCATCGCAAACTTAGGAGTGATGGTTATTTCTATATTGCTAAGATTATTGGAGGAGTATGGTTAAGATTATGGGTTCAAGGGGCGTTGGCTGTGTCAAATATGGGAATGTTTTTGGCTGAAATGAGTGGTGACTCTTTTCAGCTTTTGGGAATGGCAGAACGAGGAATGCTTCCTGATTTTTTTGCCAAGAGATTGCGTTATGGAGCTCCTCTTATTGGAATATTGTTTTCTGCATCAGGTGTTGTACTTCTGTCATGGCTTAGTTTCCAAGAGATTGTGGCTGCAGCGAACTTTCAGTATTGTTGTGGAATGATTGTGGAATTTATAACTTTTGTGAAGTTAAGGATAAAATACCCTGCAGCATCAAGACCTTATAGGATTCCCTTAGGCACAGTTGGTTCAATTTTAATGTGTGCGCCACCAACATTATTTATTCTTGTGGTTATGGCACTATGTACATGTAAGGTCATGATTGTGAGTTTCTTGGCTATTCTTGTTGGACTTATTTTGCAGCCTTGCCTAGTTTGTTGTGACAAAAAGAAATGGTTGTTTCTCTGTTAGCTCTGATCTTGTAGATCTGCAGTCAAGTTATCATCCGGTTGGTGAGGCCTAAAATGGTGAATGAGATTTCCCGGCGCATACTCGGATTAGTCGGGCCCCGAAGCGGGTACCGGACACCCAGTGGGAAATCACAAAAAAGAAAGAAAAAAAAGAGCCTTGTGTTTTCTTGATGTTAGAAGCATTGAATTTGCTGTATATTTTCTTTTTTGTTGGTTGTGGGATATCTTAGTATGTTGAGCCCATGACAATTGTAAACATTGAGTGTGCAACTCACTCTGCTTAATTGGTTTGTATTCAAGTGTTTGAATCACTATCATTGTGCTATGATTTGTTTGCTTTCAAAAATGCAAATGCTATATGCTAACGACTCACTCTTTAGATAAAAACAAGAATATGATTTGTGGTGGAGTCGGTTTATTTAGAGGTGTAAAATTTAAAGAAAAAAATAAACGAAAAGTTAAGGGCTTTAATAATATAGTATTGTATACGGTCAAAATCGAGCTTGCCTTTCGTATGAGTAATCGAGATTGGAAGATAATAGGACAAGGTTCGAACTCGTGTAATATCGAACTGTGATGCGAGGTTTGAGTGCCGAGCTCGTAACCTAGAGACCGATCGAGATCGGAACCGTCCAAGATCGGGATCGAATAAGATAGAGATCGAGCGAGACCGAGGGAAGCTTATCGAGCCAAAAAACAGAAAGCCGAAATATCCGCAATTGGTCGAGAATCACGACTGAAATCCCGGCGCATATCAAGAAAAGACCAATTAATTAACCTATCATGAAATTTCTTACTGTATTTAGAATTATATCAAGAGTAGGACTTTCCTACTATATAAAAGGGGGTCTAATCATTTGTAGAGTGGGATATATTTTATGCAATACAAAGCAATATACTACCTTTCTTCTGATTTTCAATATCTAGTCATTTTGTTCTTGTATCAGTTTATTCTCCACTTGGTTTGAGGGTGATCGAACTTGAGGGCCAAGGCTTATTGATTCATTTGGTTTGCATTTGTTTCTTTTACAGTTAATTTCAATACTAATATATATATTTTCTCAATTTGTGTCAAGTTATATCACATATCCTTAAAATCACGTATAAATTCAATTGTTATTCATTTTTCGGGTAAACAGTTTGGCGCCCACCGTGGGGCTAAGGATAATAGTGATTGCTTGGTACTAACTCTAGTAAGACAAACTATTTTATACTCTTGTGAGTATCTTTGATTCCAGGATCAACATGTCGAACGCTCATGCAGCGCCCGTACACGTGGGCAATGACTTCGGTCACCATGATGAAAATGACAACATAGCACCAGGGAATGACGTACCTCCAGTTGGTCTCGATGGAGTCCCGACAATCGATCCAATCGACGCCAGCTCCCATGTAGCCATTAATGCAACTTTGGCCGTCGATCCTGAGAATAGCGTCTGCAGGGATGTTCGATCAGCCGCTTAGAGCATACATGGCGGCGAAGAAGACAGAATCAGCCTCCGGAGGATCTTCGAGATGTTGCAGGCTCAGCAGGCCGCGATAGCACAACGACGAAACTAGAACCATTCACCAAGCAAGATCGAGCCCAAGCCATCCCAGGAAGTTATTCACAGGGTCGAATCGATGTCAAGGAAATCGAACGGAAATGAATCGGGGACCGATCCCGCTATCATGAAGATGCTCGAGGAACTAACAAAGCGAGTTGAATCGGGGGAAAAGAAGATCGAAGCAAACGACAAGAAGGTGGAAACTTATAACTTCAGGGTTGATCAGATCCCGAGAGTACCACCAATATTGAAGGGTTTGGATTCCAAAAAGTTTGTACAAAAGCCCTTCCCCCTGAGCGCGACTCCCAAACCGATCCCCAAGAAGTTTCGCATGCCCGAAATTCTCAAGTATAATAGAACGACCGACCCCAACGAGCATGCCACCTCTTACACGTGTGCAATCAAAAGGAATGATCTAGAGGACGACGAGACCGAATCTGTGTTACTAAAGAAATTTGGGGAGACCCTGTCAAAGGGAGCGATGATATGGTACCATAATTTACCACCTAACTCTATTGATTCTTTTGCCATGCTTGCAGAATTTTTTGTAAAAGCACATGCCAGAGTCATAAAGATCGAGACTAGGAAGTTAGACCTTTTAAAGGTAAAGCAGCTCAGAGAGTTTGTGTCTCGGCTCCAAATGGAACGAATGGATCTACTACCGGTTGCGGATGATTGGACCGTTCAAGCTTTCACTCAAGGACTAAATGAACGAAGTTCAGTGGCTTCACAACAGTTGAAGCAGAACTTGATTGAGTACCCGGCTGTTACCTGGGCCGATGTACATAATCAATATCAATCGAAGATTAGTCGAAGACGACCAGCTGGGGGTTCCTTCCGGGTCCGTTACCAAAAAGGGATGTTGATCGAGAACTAAGGTCGAACAGGGATCGATACAAGCCGTATAATAGAGATCGTACGGACAACGGACCTGGGCACAACTCCGTACGAGGTGAAAGGAGAAATGATCGAGGCCAGAACTCTCGAGTGCTCTTAAGCAAGAATGATTTTGACAGGTATACCGGACCTAAGGAAGCACCACTATTGTAAGAATATAACTTCAATGTTGATGCATCTGCCATCGTATCAGCCATCGGACGCATCAAGGATACTAAATGGACTCGACCTCTGCAAACCGACCCACCCTGGAGAAATCTCAATCAAGTATGCAAGTATCATGGCACCCATCGCCACAGAACGGAAGATTGCAGACAGTTGAGAGAAGAAGTAGCGATTATTCAATTTAGGGCACCTTCAGGAGTTTCTAAGTGATCGGGCCAAGAAACATTTCAAAAATAGAGAATTCAACAGACAAAACGGGCAAAAAGAACCACAACACTTTGTTCACGTGATTGCCGGAGGGACGAGGTTCCACAAGGGCCAGTATTAAAGCGCACTAAGGTGTCAGTCACAAGGGAGAAGCGATCTCGGGCTCAGGATTACATACCGAAAGGAACCTTGTCCTTCAACGACGAAGACGCAGAAGGAATCATACTGCCCCATAACGATGCACTGGTAATATCTGTACTCATGAATAAGACTCAAGTTAAACGTGTGTTAATTGATCTAGGTAGTTCGGCCAACATCATTCGATCGAGGGTCGTAGAACAACTCGGTCTACAAGACCAAGTCGTGCCCGCGACTCGAATGCTAAACAGATTCAACATGGCATATGAAACCACTAAGGGCGAAATAACTTTGCCAGTAAACGTGGTTGGGACCATCCAAGAGACAAAGTTCCATGTGATCTAGGGCGACATGAGGTATAATGCCCTGTTCGGGAGACCATGGATTCACAACATGAGAGCACTGGCCTCGACCCTTCACCAAGTTCTAAAATTCCCAACACCAGAGGGAATCAAAACAGTCTACGAGGAATAACCCGCCGCAAAGGAAATGTTTGTTGTTGACGAAGTGATTCTGATATCAACACTCTCATCGACAAAAGGGCAAAATTCGAAGGAAAAACATGAGGCCAAATAGCAATCACAAACGTCGGCCTTGACCCAACCACAAAAACAGGGGACTGGCGAAGATGATGATTATGGAGTCCCTAGATCCTTCATAGTCCCCGATGACTCCGACGCTACTAAATCAACGGTCGATGAGTTGGAGCAAATCATACTAATCGAATGTCTGTACGGAAGAAAGGTATACCTGGGTACGGGGTTACATCCCGAGCTCAGAAAAAAGCTTATTCAATTTCTTATAGCTAACATTGATTGTTTCGCTTGGTCCCATTTCGACATGACAGGGATCCCACCAGAAATCACCACCCATAAACTAAGCTTGAACTCGAAGTTCCATCCGGTGAAGCAGAAAAGAAGACCCCAGTCTGAGATCAAGCACATCTTCATCAAAAATGAGGTAACCAAGTTCCTTAAAATAGGGTCCATCCGGAAAGTAAAATATCCTGAATGGTTAGCAAACATAGTTGTAGTTCCTAAAAAAGGAAACAAACTTAGAATATGTGTAGATTACAAAGACCTAAATAAAGCATGCCCCAAAGATTCTTTTCCTTTGCCTAATATCGATCGCATGATCGATGCCACAGCCAGCTATGAGATCCTCAGTTTTCTCGATGCCTATTCCGGGTACAACCAAATACAAATGAACCCGGATGATCAGGAAAAGACCTCGTTCATCACTAAATATGGAACCTACTGCTATACTGTAATGCCATTTGGATTAAAAAATGCTGGTGCCACGTACTAACGCCTAGTAAATCGGATATTCGAAGAACAAATAGGGAAATCTATGGAAGTTTACATTGATGATATGTTAGTTAAGTCCCTGTGAGAAGAGAACCATTTGAAGCATTTGCAGGAGACCTTCAGTATCTTGAGGAAATATAACATGAAGCTGAACCCAAACAAATGCATGTTCGGGGTCGGGTCAGGAAAATTTCTCGGATTCATGGTGTCCAACTGAGGAATCAAGATTAACCCCGATAAAATTAAATCTATCGAGGACATCACGACAGTTGACAACGTAAATTTCGTGCAGAGGTTAACCGGGCGCATAGCCGCCCTGGGGCGATTCATCTCGAGGTCCTCCGATAAAAGCCATCGATATTTCTCGTCACTAAAGAAGAAAAATGACTTCACATGGACCCCGGAGTGCCAGCATGCCTTGGAAGAACTTAAACGTTACTTATCGAGTCCGTCGCTGCTTCGCACGCTGAGGGCGGACGAACAGTTGTACTTATATTTGGCAGTATCGGAGATAGCGGTAAGCGTAGTCCTAGTCTGAGAAGGACAAGGTACGTAATTTCCAATTTATTATGTTAGCCGAACCTTAGGTGAAGCCAAAACTAGGTATCCCCACCTAGAAAAGTTGGCGCTCACTTTGATACGCGCCTCTAGGAAACTAAAACCGTAATTACAATGTCACCCTATATGTATTGTAACAACTTATCCACTTTGAAATATTTTGCATAAACCCGAGCTTTCGGTACGGTTGGCCAAATGGGCCGTAGAAATCAGTGGGTATGATGTTGAATATTGACCCTGAACAGCCATTAAGTCTCAAATTTTGGCAGACTTCGGGGTTGACTTCACGCCGGCCCTAGTACCCGAGGTTGAAAGAGAGCTGTTGGTAAACTCAGGTACGTCCTCGGGAATCTAGACCCTCTTTACTGACGGTGCTTCGAACGTAAAGGGGTCCGGACTCAGCATCGTGCTAAAACCACCCACAGGCAACGTGGTTAGACAGTTAATTAGAACTATAAAATTGACTAACAACGAGGTCGAATATGAGGCCATGATTGCAGGTCTCGAATTAGCTAAAGGCTTGGGAGCGGAAGTGATCGAAGCCAGATGCGACTCCCTCCCCGTGGTGAATCGGGTTAACGGAACCTTCGACGTTAGGGAAGAACGGATGCAAAGATACCTAGATAAGTTACAAGTAACTTTGCAATATGTTCCTCGAGATCAGAATAGTGAGGTCGATGCCCTCGCAAACTTAGGGTCATCGGTCGAGGACAACGAAGTTAGTTCGGGGGCCTTCGTGAAACTCATGAGGTCAGTAGTCGAAGAAGGCCATGCCGAGATAAACTCCACAAGCTTGACTTAGAATTGGAGAAATAAATACATAGAGTATTTGAAAACCGGAAAGCTTCTCTCAGATCCAAAAGAATTGAGGGCCCTGCACATGAAGGCAACACGATTCACCTTGTCCGAAGAAGGAACCTTGTTCAGAAGGATATTCGATGGTCCACTAGCGATATGTTTGGGACCAGGAGACACAAAGTATGTTCTGAGGGAAGTTCACGAGGTCACTTGCGGAAATCATTCTGGTGCCGAATCATTGGTTCAAAAGATAATCAGAGTCAGCTATTACTGGATCGACATGGAAAAAGATGCAAAAGAGTTTGTTCGAAAATATGACAAATGCCAAAGGCATGCACCAGTGATTCACCAACCCGGGGAACTGCTCCATTCGGTCTTATCACCATGTCCATTCATGAAGTGAGGAATGGACATCGTTGGCCATCTTCCGTGGGCACCAGGTAAAGTTCAATTTATTTTATTTATGACTGACTATTTTTCTAAGTGAGTTGAAGCACAAGCCTTCGAGAAAAATAGGGAGAATGGAGTCATTGACTTCAATTTGGATCACATCATATGTCGATTCGGGATGCCGTCCGAAATTGTGTGTGATAACGGGAAACAGTTCATCGGCAGCAAAGTGACCAAATTCCTCGAAGATCATAAGATCAAACGAATTCTATCAACACCAAATCGACCAACAAAATCATCATCAAAAATCTTAACAAGAGGCTAACCGACGCCAAAGGAAAGTGGAAGGATATTCTGCCCGAAGTTCTTTGAGCATACCGCACAACCTCGAAGTCCAGTACCGTGGCTACCTCATTCTCATTAGTTTATAGCGTCAAAGCTCTAATACCGATCGAAGTCGGAGAGCCGAGTATCAGGTTCCGATATGAAACAAAGGAGTCAAATGACGAGGCCATGAATACGAGACTAGAACTATTGGATGAAAGGCGTGAAGCCGCCCTCATCCGATTGGCTGCCCAAAAACAACGGATCGAGAGATACTACAATCGAAGAGCCAATCTTCAATATTTTAACATCGGAGACTTAGTGCTAAGGAAAGTCACTCTCAAACCCGAAATTCGAACGAAGGAAAATTGGGTCTGAACTGAGAAGGACCGTACTAGATTCTCGAGTTCACCGGAAAAGGGTCCTACAAGCTCGGAACGTTGAATGGAAAACAACTATCGAGCAATTGGAACGTATCTCACCTAAAATGATATTACTGCTAAGGTACGACCTCTTTACATTTCCTATTCATTTCAGAATAACACTTGCAGGTGGCCTACAAAATACGACGATGGATTTTATTTTTTCGGCGAGCGACACGAAGTCTTTAGGTATGAAAGCATGTATTGCTCTCTTTTTCCCTTAGAACGGTTTTGTCCCAAATGGGTTTTTTCGGCGAGGTTTTTAATGAGGCAACAATGAATCATGCCAACTTAGAATCAAGCCGGATTACGAATCGACACCGAAGAACAATTCAACAGTATCTGAGGTTCCTTTGCAATCAATCTCGAATACTGGGGGTTACCCTCGGATATGCACTATCTTCGAACATTAACTTTAGCAAGGAAACTACTTCATAAAGGGAGGGTCTCGATAGACAGGATTTATTGTAAGGGCCAAACAGTCAAAACAAGTCGTGCCCATGTAGATCGCTCGAACCATGACATAAAACAGGTACGCTTGTATGATTGTTTCAATCGACAATAAAGAGAAGTACTTTTCTTGCAATCATCTTATGTTTTAATTTTTTTTCCTCTTTACACCTCCTTAAAAGAGCTTCGTACTTCCGAAAATAACAAGCCCAAGGGCAATACTTAACCGAAATACGAACGATCGCTCCCTCACTCGGGGACTGCCGTCCGACTAAAATAGCCCAAGTCATCGGGCTTCAGGAGCAAAAGACCTAATAGGAAACTCCCCGATTTCTAAAGGTCACGGCCACCCCACTCAGGGACTATTATCTCGAGCAAGCCCGGAGAAAATAGGAAAACAAGCCCAATGGGTAGCTCCCGAACTAAGACGCTACAGATAATTTAACACGGCTCGGAGACGTCCGAAATCCGTAACAAAAATAAGCCTTTAAAAAAGAAAAACCTCTTTCACAACCGATTCTAAAGGCTACCCTCGGCCAAGTCTTAAACCTAAGATATTTTCGGGGAAAAAACTTTGGTAACATCGAACCCCAATAACGCCTTAACCCATAAAGGCAATAAAGGTAAGGTTTGTTCGAACCCTTGAACACAACCTTATTGTTTCATGCTAAGGCATTTCAACCTTTGTGAATACAAATAATAAAGCAAAGGAAAATTATGAGAGCCGAAAGGGAACGAAAAGCCTTATATTTATATACAATTGTTTTTTACAAAGGTCAAATCGGTCTAATGCAAAAGTTACAACGGCCAAAAATGGCCTCAGAAAAAATGCAAAAGAAAAATAAAAAAAGTCCTAAGTGGCTTGGTCCTCATCGTAGGTTGCATCTCCATCCTCGGGATCTTCTCCGTCTACGGATTCACTTGAGCTCTCGGAGTCTTCCTTAGGGAAGGCCAACCTCTGGGCCCTGGCTTCCTTTGCTTTGGGATTTTTGATTTCGGCCATAATATTGAAGCCCTGGGCATGAACTCCCTCGAAGGCTTCCCTTCGAGCTTGCCATTTTGCATGATCCACCATGCCCTTGGCCTAGATGGCCTCGACGTCGACCTTAAACTGGGCCACTTTAGCATCAGCTTTTGTGTTGGCCACGGCCACCTCAGATCTAGCCACTTCAAGTTCGTTGGCCAAGCTTGCCTTATCAGATACGGCCAAACCCAACTGAGACTGAAGCTCCTTGATCTTCTCGACCTGCACAGAGGCCTTCTCTTTTAAAGCTTGGAGTTGAGTCTCGGCCGATGCCAATTGCGCTTGGACGGTTTCCTTTTTTGAGCCGTCCAATTTGTTCAAGCCTCTGTCGGACCTGCAGAATCGGATCATTAGTAGTTATCTCCAATTCATCTCCACTATCGTGAATCATTCGGAATACCTGCTCGGCCATCTCGGCATGCTCATCTCGAGCCGTTACTAAATCGGCCCGAAATATCTCACAGAGAAGCTTGTATATGTCACTTTTTTCAGTGAGGTCCCGAACCTCATCCTCGTGTTCCTCCCGGATTAGGAGGAAAACCTCGTGATACAACACCGAAGCCTGCAAACAAGGAAGAAGATATAGAATTATCTACAACTCCAAGTTTAAAAGAAATAATTGAGAGGCCCACGAAGTTACCCGATTCAGAGCATGTTGGGCCTCATTAAACAAGCAAGCGTCTTCCACCGCGTTCATCACTGCTTGGTCTTCCTCGGTCACCAAGGATCTAAGGTAGCTAGCAATACCTACGGGGGAGAGAAAACTCGGGCATCCTACGGGATAGAAAGCACTATATTTTGCCTGCGATTGGAGTTAATACTTGGGGTCGGGAATCGGTCCACTAGTTTTGGGCTCGATGAAGACCCGGTAGCGCCCGATAATGGTACTTTATTCAGTACTGATAAACCACCAAACCCGGTGACATCCTCCGAGGCAGCGGACTCGAACCCATCCAAGAAGCCATGGATACCAGTCGCCCCTAGATACATTCGTAAGAGCGACCTTCCTACATATTGGCTTCACGGATCATAGTGTACAAAATCTGAGGGGATCCGGAAATATCGATCATTCTGACCTCGTCCCTCGAGACATCTTTCGTTGCCCGAGAAGCCTCGCCCCTGGTCTCTCTCTTGACCATCTCAGCTTGGTACGGAGTGGACTCAACTCTTCCTGGTTCAGTAACTTCGGCCAAAGCTCCCTCATCAGCCTCCGCCAGTTCAGAGTACTTTTGTATCGAAGCACCAGCCCGCACACGGGCCACTAGTTTGGAGTTATCTTTCTTTTCTCCTTCTTCGGACTCGTCCCTTAATCGACGGATTAAGTACAAAGGCATAACACCAGTATCCCCTTTGGGCTTGCGAGACTTCCTCGTCGATTTTTTCTTTTCCGAGACCGGGGAACTCGGAGCCCCTTTTCTCTTCTTCTCTTTGTCATGCTTCGGAGCAGGTAGAAGGACTTCTTCGTCACTAGATGGGGGCCTCATTGCAACATCCTTCCCGAGGCCTACAAAGGAAAAAAAGGGAGTAACCAAGAGAAAAAGCCCGAACAGTAACCGTTCTAAGAGAAACTTACCATGATTGCGGGCCTCTCATTGACCCTTTGATAACTCTATCCAAGCATGCTCGGAGTATGTTTTCTGCGACACCAAGCCCTCGACCCATTGCTTGAGTTTCGGAATCGTGTCCGGCATCTGGGCCACAGCTACAACACCAAAAACATAGATGAAGAAAGAGGATAAGAAGAAAAATAGCAAAATTGAACATTCAAGGCGAAATATTACTCAAGGTTCATGTTCCATTTCTCAGGAAACGACATGTCTTCAGTAGGGATCAGGTCAGAAGTCCTTATTCGAACAAATCGGCCCATCCAACCTCGGTCACGAGCCTCGTCTATGCTCGAAAATGGGGCTTTATTAGCCTGGAGAGCGAGCTTGATTAGCCCTCCCCGATAGAGTCGGGGACTATAAAGGCGCATAAAGTGATCGAGGGTGAAAAGACATCCCTCGATTTTGCTTATGAAAAATCGGAGGAGAATCATTATTCTCCAAAAGGAAGGATGGATCTGGCCAAGGGTCTAAGGGACCTAACATGAAGGGGTAAGTGTAAACACTTAGAAACCCCTCCACGTGGGTAGTAATAGATTCCTCATGCAATGGGACTACTACATGTTTTTTGTCCCAGTTGCATTCCTCTTTGACTTTGTCGAGGATCTTTTCGGTGATTGAGCATATGTACCTCGAGACCAGCTCACATCGTCCCGGTACCAAGGAGACCTTTTCGACCTTAAAGTCAATAACGGTTGGGCACCCTACCGGAACGAATTCCTCAAGGAGGGGCTCCGCCGCAGCCTCACCACCGGCGGATCGTGATGTAGAAGCGGCCTCATTTTGCGGCACGATTTTGGAAGTTTTATCCATTGATGAACAAGGGAAAAGAGAATTAGGATGGTATGCGGTTTGATTAGAGTTCTAGAAAATTGGGTGTGAAAATTGTGAAGCAAAGGGATTTTCTGAAGAAGAAGCAAGAGTAGAAAGAGCTTTGAGTGTAAAAGTTTGAAATGAGAAAAGCTAGGGTTCTTATAGGTTGCTGGCGGCGGTTCGGAACCGGTAATGGACGACCAGCGACTGACAGGCATTTAATATCTTAGTAACTGGACCGACGGGACGTTTCATCGCATACGTCATAATCGGGCTCGTCACTGACGTCATTACCTATCTAGTCGGAGTTCAGCAATTCATATCGTTTCTCGCCATGTTCTTTCCGAGAAACGAGGGGACTATCTGTATACGGTCAAAATCAAGCTTGCCATTCGTATGACTAATCGAGATTAGAATATAATAGGACAAGGTTCGAACTCGTGTAATATCAAACCGTGATGCGAGGTTTGAGTGCCGAGCTCGTAACCTAGAGACCGATCGAGCTCGGAACCGTCCAAGATCGGGATCGAACAAGATAGAGATCGAGCGAGACCGAAGGAAGCTTATCGAGCCAAAAAATAGAAAGCCGAAATATCCGCAATTGGGCGAGAGTCACGGTGGAAATCCCGATGCATATCAAAGAAAGACCAATTAATTAACCTATCATGAGATTTCTTACTTTATTTAGAATTATATAAAGAGTAGGACTTTCTTACTATATAAATGGGGTCTGATCATTTGTAGAGTAGGACATATTTTATGCAATACAAAGCAATATACTGTCTTTCTTTTGGTTTTCAATATCTAGTCATTTTATTCTTGTATCAGTTTATTCTCTACTTGGTTTGAGGGTGATCGAACTTGAGGGCCAAGGCTAATTGATTCATTTGGTTTGCATTTATTTCTTTTACAGTTAATTTCAATACTAATATATATATATTCTCAATTTGTGCCAAGTTATATCACGTATTCTTAAAACCACATATAAATTCAATTGTTATCCATTTTTTGGGTAAACAAGTATATATATGTACATAAGTATATAAAAATTACCTAACTATACAGTGTAATTTATTGATGAAGGAACATAAGTGGCTTCAACCGAATATAATCATGCATGGTATATATCTCCCGAAAATAATTTAGTGATACCCCATATTTAAATCAAATTATATTAGTTTACCATAGTGATAAACAACATCCTTCTTACTGCATGAGTGCTGTTATGCGGCGCCTTCCTGAAGTTCCTTGGAAGGGCGACGTAAGGCTAAGCAACCGATGTCAGTGCGGTTGCTATGCGCCAACTGAGGTCCTCGCTGTACGCTAGACTAGATTGTCAGTGTCGTACGGGAAAACCAATGTCGTGAGCAATTGAGCAGCGAAAAATGAGCAATTGATGATGAAAGATGATGATTGTATTGATGATGATGAAAGCTATTACAAGATGCAATACGGTGTCGGGGGGGAGAGACACCAGTACAGAGAATTGTTTGAATGCTTTGGTCCCCCTTAATAATGCTTAAAAAAAATAAACCAAAGTTACATGAGTTGACCTAAGAAAGCTGTAGAAGCACACTGAAAATGAATGAAGTAAAACTACTCTATAATTACAATGAAAAGGACTTAGTCTTCTATGGAAGCAAGTCCGATGGCAGCAACTTTGTCTTGAGCATCAGGGTCTGCGCGCGCATTGCTGTGGGCGCGCGCGATACTATTTGGATCTGCCAGCGGCGGGGCGCTGGTGCTTGGCATTGGGTCTGCGCGCGGAGCACTGTCTTTGCGTGCGGCACTGTTGGCAACATGATGGTTTGTGTGCACGGCATTGTCGGTGCGCGCGGCACTGATGGCATTCGCC
>AWOL01S0124866.1:23367-38333 GCA_000715115.1 Nicotiana otophora | reverse complement strand
GCTACCAGTGTCTTTTCTTATATTTACATTCTGTCTATTTCATTTCAGACAGTATTTGGGATTTTGTATCATCTACTAGATGCTCATACACTTGTGACACCAGGTCTTGGCACACACATTGGTAGAGTTTGGGATTTCTTGGTTTTAAATTTTATCAATGTTTGCTTAATTTTATTAGTTGGCTTGCCTAGCTGTAGTGTTCGGCGCCATCACGATCTTCAGGTGAGATTGGGTCATGACAAATAACTAAGGTGATGCCATAAAATTTGTTGATTTTATTGCTTTGACTTGATAACTGAAATGTAAACTTTACTTGATGGTTTCACTGCTTGTTTTGAAAGAGATTTACTTGGTGATTCTTACTTATTGTTTCCGCTTATTGTCCCTTTCTACATGTCCCTACTGTGTTGTTACTTTTGATGCTTTATTTGTTACTTTGTTGCTTTATGTATATAATTGTACAAGTTTTAGTAGGTGTCTTGTTTTAGCCTCGTCACTACCTCGTCGGGATTAGATTCGGTACTTACTGAGTACATTAGGTCGATTGTACTCATACTACACTTCTGCACTTCTTGTGAAGATTTTGACATTGGTACCAGCGGAGTCCCGAAAGGTACTTAGCGGATATCAGACAGTGATTCAAGGTAGAGCTACATCTCGTTTACAGGCCTTAGAGTCACTTTCCTATTTTCATTGTACTATTTCCATTTTATTTGGAACAGTATTGTATTTCTTTCAGAACCTTGTATTTTGTTGGATCTAGACGCTCATGTACTTGTGCCACCAAATCTTGGGGTGGTTTTCGTTTGTTATTGGTTTTAGAACTTTATTATGTTATCACAAAGTTATTTTACGTTTTGTTATTGATCAATTGTCGGATATTTATTGCTTTTCTTTTCGTATTATATATTGTGTTGGCTTGCCTAGCAAGCAGTGTTAGGTGCCATCATGACCCTGATTGGTTAGGATTTTAGGTTGTGACAAGTTGGTATCAGAGCAATAGGTTGCCTAGGTCTCACGAGTTATGAGCAAGATTAGTAGAGTTTTGAGGATCGGTACAGAGACGTCTGTATTTATATTACTAGAGGCTATAAGGCTTTAGGAAATTTCACTTTCCTTCTTTCTCTATCATGAGATTTTACTCTATCTTTGAGTTTGAATCATTCTACTATTGTTCTCTCACAGATGGTGATGACACGTACAATATCCACAACTGGTTTAGAGTCGGAGCCCTATGCTATAACTACTACTAGGGGTAGAGGCCAAAGTAGAGCCAGAGGCAAAGCTCAACCAAGAGCACGCACATCAGCACCTATTGTCGAGCCTCAAATCGAGCAGGAGGAGGAGATCCATGTTCCGACCGAGCCAGTAGGACCAGCTTAGGTCCCATAGGGGTTCATTACTACCCTCGTTCTTCAAGATGTCCTAATCCGCCTGGTTGGCCTTATGGAGAGGGTGGCCCAGGCCGGTATGTTCATTATGGCACCAGCAGTCTCTTAGGCTGGGGGAGGAGCCAGACTCCCACTACTCACACTCTAGAGAAGATGGCTCACAAATATTAGACCCCAGTAGTTCTGCTTGTTGTTGCTACACAGTCCGGGGAGGGACCCCTAATATCAGCTGAGGGGCGAAGAGGTTGGACAAGTTCACTAAGTTGATTCCCACTCGCTATAGTGGTACACCTTCTGAGGACCCCAGGATCTTTTGGACCGCTTCCATGAGGTATTGTGCAACGTGGGTGTAGTGGAGTCCTACGGAGTTGACTTCGTAGTGTTTCAAATGCATAGCTCTACCAAGAGGTAGTGGTAGGAGTTTGTTCAGGGCAGACCATCAAGTTCGTCTTCTCTCACTTGGGCTCAGTTTGCACAGTTATTCTTGGAGAAGTTCATCCACGTCACTCAAAGAGAGGACTTTCGCAATCAGTTTGAGTGCCTCGAGTAGGGTAGCATGACTGTTACTCAGTATGAGACCAGATTTGTGGACTTAGCATGCCATGCAGTTATCCTGATCCCTACTGAGAGGGAAAGGGTGCAGAGATTTATAGATGGCCTTACTTATGGCATCAGGCTACATATGGCCAGAGAGACTGAGGATGATATTTCTTTCACTCGAGTTATGTAGATCGCTAGAAGAATCGAGAGGATTCATGGCCAGGGTAGAGAGGCGGCATTCAAAGAGAGGCCTTGTCATTTTGGTTGTTTCAGCGGGGCCTCTTCTAGAGGTAGGGGTTCATTTAGCAGGGGTCGTCCCATTAGGGCGATTCAGTCAACACTTCAGGTATCGCATAGTGCTTCGAGCAGTCATGGTTCTTATAGGTCTCGTCTTGAGCAGCTAACATATAGTGCAACTTTAGCTCTGGTTAGTGAACCTCTAATTCATAGTTATCATGGTGGTTATTCAGGTTGATAGGTTCAGTTCCAGGATCAGCAGTCACATCAGCCGAGGGCTTGTTATACTTGTGGGGATCTGAGGCACGTCACGAAGTTGTTCCCTAGGTCTAAGAGCAACATGCCACAGCAGGGTACTCGTGTCATGATTCCAGCACTGGTTGCACCACAACCCGCTCAGCCAGCTAGAGGTAGGGGTTAAGAAGCCCGAGGTGGTGGTCATACCATTAGAGATGGAGGCCAGTCAGTGAGAGGCCGTCCGAGAGGTGGAGGTCAGATTGGTAGGGCTAAGCCTCATTGCTATGCATTTCCAGCTAGACCTGAGGCGGAGTCTCGTCTGATGCGGTCATCACAGGTATTGTTCTGGTTTGCCACAGAGATGCATTAGTTTACTGATCTGGGATCTGATTTGTCATGACCGAAAATACCTAACCATCGTGATGGCACCTAACACACTGGCAAGTTAAGCCGAAACATGATAACAAAGGCAAACAGAACAACGGAACTTATAGAAAGAGCATAAGTTTGAAATTTCAATACAATAAAACTGCTAATACAAAGTAGATCCCCCAGAAACTAGTAAATACGAAGTCATGAGCTCTACAACGTATACAAATCCTAAATTGAACAATAATAACACTGTCTGAATTATAACAACAGTATGAAAGGAAAAGACAAGTCAAAACTGCGACCAAGGATGCAGCTCTACCTCGCCTCTAGCAGATAGTCCAAAAGGCAAGCCTACTGCTGATAACTGGTCCCCACACCAAGATCTGTATAATTAAGTGCAGAGTGTAGTATGAGTACAACCGACCCAATATACTCCATAAGTACCATAAATAAAAACGGCGAGGTAAGAGAAGCGCAAATTATTAAATGATGCTAGCTATCACCTGTGTAGTTTCATCTTTTAAACCGGTACAGAACAATGATGTGTACAGTTTCTCAAATACCCTGCTCAGTCAATACTTGGCATATAGAGATAATATGCAGTTAAATAAGATAAATGATCAAGGAAATGGAAAATCCAAACAAAAAAATGGCCAGATTTCCTCACTTTTTCCATATCTCTACCAAACCACTAATTTGTTTCCTCAATAACCGCATGTACCCCATCAAGAGAGAAACATGAGAGGGTAACCCTTAGGGGGAAGGATCCATATCCACACGCAAGCATGACCAATTCAACATGCTACCAGCCTGGCATGGTCACAGGCTCAATATCATAATATGCCTGACGTGGTCACAGGCATAACAGTACAATTCGCCCAGTGTGGTCAGAGGCATGACAACACAATCCGCCCGGCATGGTCACAGGTACAACAACAAAATCCGCCTGGCATAGTCATAGGCACAATAATACAATTCGCCCGGCGTGGTCACAGGCACCTAGTCCAATCATATCATACTAGAGCAAATAAACAAGTACACATGAAATGAGCGAATAACTAATCTCAAGCTCCTGGACCGATATAAACGACATGCTAAAGTGTAGGCATGTGCAAAGTGTACTATCATAACTCAAACTATCATTTTCATCAGACAAAAAAATAAATCAATTCATTCCGGGATTAAACCCCTATGTAGCCTCAAACATGGATTAACTAGTTCACAACAATGGCACAAATGTGTGAAGCATCATAGCTTAAGGTTTAACAATTAATTCAAGGCTTGTTATAACCTGAGCACAACCCGAACATGAATAAATACCCCCGGTGTCAGCACATGGGCTCAATCCCACATATGTGAGCACCCAATAGCAAGTAGTTATCACAATAGTTCAGCCATATAGTACCTCACCCAAGTTTAGATAAGATAATTACCTCAAACAAATCAAATAACTCTGCTAACAAGACCTTCCCACGTGTATCAATCTCCGAGAGGCTCGAATCTAGCCAAAATATCGTAATACTATCAATAAAAGCTATAGAAATTGATTCCAAATGATAAAGCTAAGATCTTTAACCAAAATCAAAAGGTTAACTCCGGGCCCACGACTCGAAACTCGACAAAATTAACAGAATCCTAATACCCATCCAACCACGAGTCCAACTATACCAAAATCATCCAATTCCGATCACAAATTGACTCTCAAACTGCCAAATCTGACTCTCCAGTCCCTAGTCCAAAATCCCCCAAATTTCACCTTAAAAACACATAATTTAGGTGTAGAAATCAATGGGTATTCAATATTATGGACAAAAGTGATCAAAAATAGCTTACCTCTTGATTTGTAAGGAAATCCCTATCAAACAATCACGCCTAGCCGAGCTCCCTAAGTCCAAATGTGAAATAATACTCTAACCCACGATTTGGGGTTTTTAAGTCTGCCCAGGTACGCCTTCTTCGCGAACGCGGAAAGTGCCTCGTGTTCGCGAAGCACAAAACTCTCAGCTGCCAAATTCCTCTTACACAAACGCAAGACCTCCCTCACGAATGCAACTACCACTGGACCATTGCCTCCGCGAACGCTAATCCTCTCCCGCAAACACGAAGGCTTACATGCCTGATGCCCCATCAACCTCATCCTTCTACGCAAAAGCGATTCCTTCTTGCGATCACGGTGCACATTCCCACAAGACCTTCATGAACGCGTCCATATTCTCGCGAACACGATGAAAAAACTTCACCAGTCATCCAAATACACTTGGCGAACATGAGACCTCTCTCGCGAACGCGTATAACGAAACCAACAAAGCCATAACATCATTCCAACAAGTCCAAAAATGAGCCGAACCTGATCTAAATCACACCCGAGGCCCTCGAGACCCCATCCAAACATACCAACACATCCTAAAACATCATACGTACTTAGTCGAAGCCTCAAATCACATCAAACAATATCAAAAACACGAATAACACCCCAATTCAAGCCTAATGAACTATTGAACTTCCAACTTCTAAAACCAATACTGAAACACACCAAATCAACTCTGATTGACCTCACATTTGGCACACAAGTCATAAATGACACAACGGACCTATTCCAACTTTCGAAACCAAAATCTGAGCCCGTTAACAATAAAGTCAACTCTCGATCAAACTTCTCAACTTTTCAAACCTTCAACGTTCCAACTTTCGCCAATTCAAGCAAAAACGACCTACGGAACTCCAAATCAAAATTCCTACATACTCCTAAGTCTAACATTACCATACGAAGCTATCGGAACCATCAAAACTCTATTTCGGAGTCATTTTCTCATAAGTTAACATCCGGTCAATTCTTTCAACTTAAGCTTCCAACCATGATACTAAGTATCCCAATTCATTCTGAACATCCCCGGAACCAAACCAACCACCCCGAAAAGTCACAAAACAAAAAACAAACATAGAACAAGCAATAAATGAGGGGACGAGGTTACAATACTAAAAACAAACGGCCGGGTCATTACTTTCTCCCCCTCTTAAACAAATGTCTGTCCTCGAACGGGTCTAGAATCATACTTGGAGAGTCAAATAGGTGTGGATAGATGTTCTACATCTCCCTCTCGGTCTCCCAAGTAGCCTCCTCGACTGGCTGACCTCGGCACTGTACTTTCATTGAAGCTATATTCTTTGATCTCAACTTTACAACTTGCCAATCCAAAATGGCCACCGGCTCCACATCATAAGTCAACTACCTATCTAACTGAACCGTGCTGAAGTCCAAACAATGAGACAGATCACTGAAATACTTCCGGAGCATGGAAACATGAAACACTGGGTGAACACTTGATAGACTAGAAGGCATTGCAAGCTTCTAGGCCACCTCTCCAATCCTCTCAAGCACCTCAAAAGGGCCAATATACCGAGGACTCAACTTTCCCTTCTTCCCAAACCTCATAGAAACTCTAAGCAATACCTTATCTCCTACCATGCAGGCAACATCACGAACCTTCTGATCGACGTAACTCTTCTGTCTAGACTGTGCCATGAGAAGTCGATCCTGAATTAACTTGACCTTTTCCAAGCCATCCTAAACCAGATCTGTGCCCAACAACCTAGCCTCTCCCGGCTCAAACTGCCCACTTGGAGATCGACACCGCCTCCCATATAAGGCCTCATACAGAGTCATATGAATACTCGATTGGTAGTTATTGTTGTAGGAAAACTCTGCAAGCGGTAGAAACTAATCTCAAGAGCCCCCGAAATCCATGACACAAGCACGTAGCATATCCTCCAATATCTGAATAATTCGCTCGGACTGTCCGTCCGTCTGAGGGTGAAATGTTGTACTCAACTCAACCCGTGTGCCTAACTCTCCCTGCACTGCTCTCCAAAAATGCGATGTGAACTGCATACGCTAATCAGAAATAATGGACAACGGCACACTGTGAAGGCGAACAATCTTGCAGATATAGATCTCAACCAACTGCTCTGAAGAATAGGTAGTCACCACCGGAATGAAATGCACGGACTTAGTCAACCGATCCACAATCACCCAAATAGCATCACATTTTTTCAAGGTCCATGGGAGTCCAACAACAATTCCATGGTGATACGCTCCCATTTCCACTCAGGGATCTCAAGCCTCTGAAGCAAACCGTCTGACCTCTGATGCTCGTACTTCACCTGCTGACAATTCAAGCACCGATCTACAAACTCCACTATATCTTTCTTCATTATCCTCCACCAATAGTGCTACCTCAAGTCTTGATACATCTTTATCGCACCCGGATGAATAGAATATCGCGAACTGTGGGCCTCCTCAAGAATTAACTCACGTAACTCATCCACATTGGGCACATAAATCCGACCTTGCATCCGCAATACCCCATCATATCTAATAAAAACCCCATTGGCATCACTGTACTGAACCGTGTCCTTAAGGACAAGAAAATAGGGTTCGTCATACTAATGCTCTCTGATGCGCTCATATAAAGAAGACTGAGAAATCACGCAAGCTAGAACCCGACTAAGCTCTGAAATATCTAACCTCACGAACTGATTGGCCAAGGCCTGAACATCTGATGCAAGAAGTCTCTCACCAACAGGAATATAAGCAAGGCTACCCATACTCATAGCCGCCACCACCCTTCCCGGGATGATATAAAATGGAAATATCATTGTCTTTTAACAGCTCCAACCACCTCCGCTGCCTCAAATTTAGATCCTTGTGCTTGAACAAGTGTTGTAGACTCCGATGATCTGTACATACCTCACAAGACACGCCGTAGAGATAATGCCTCCAAATCATAAATGCATGGACAATGGCTTCCAACTCTAAATCATGAGCGGGGTAGTTCTTCTCATGGGGTTTCAACTTGCGTGAAACATAAGGAATCACTCTACCCTCTTGCATCAAGACACACCCAATACCAATCCAAGAAGCATCAGAATACATTGTATATGAACCTAATATTGAAGGCAAAACTAGAACTAGAGTTGTGGTCAAGGCAGTCTTGAGCTTCTGAAAGCTCTCCTCACACTCATCAGACCACCTGAATGGGGCACCCTTCTAGGTCAACCTAGTCAAAGGCGCTGTAATGGATGAGAAACCCTCCATAAAGCGGCGATATATCTGGCCAAGCTAAGAAAACTTTGAATCTCAGTAGTTCAAGATGGTGTGGGCTAATTCTAAACCGACTCAATCTTTTTCGGATTTACCTTGATCCCCTCACTGGACACCACGTGCCCCAAGAATGCCACAAAAGCGAGTCAAAACTCACACTTGAAGAATTTCGCATAAAGCTTCTCCTCCTTCAACATCTTTAGTACAATCCTCAGATGTTGTGCATGCTCATCCTGGCTACATGGGTACACCAGAATATCATCAATAAATACTATGATAAATGAATCAAGATATGGTTGGAATACAATGTTCATCAGATGCATGAATGTTGTTAGGGCATTGGTTAGTCTAAACAACATCACAAGGAACTCGTAGTGACCATAGCGGGTCCTGAAAGCCGTCTTCATAATATCAGAGTCCCGAATCTTCAACTGGTGATACCCAGACCTCAAATCAATCTTGGAGAACACTTTAGCTCCTTGAAGTTGGTCAAATAAGTCATCAATGCGCGACAAAGGGTACTTGTACTTAATTGTAACTTTGTTCAACTATCTATATTCAATGCACATCCGCATAGTACCATCCTTATTCTTGACAAACAGAACTTGTGCACCCCAAGGCGACACACTAGGCCTAATGAATCCCTTATCAAGAAGCTCCTGAAGCTGCTATTTCAATTCCTGCAACTCTGTTGGTGCCATAGGATATAGAGGAATAGAAATGGGTTGAGTGCCCGGCACCAAGTCAATACCAAAATCAATGTCCTTGTCGGGTGGCATGCCCGACAGGTCTATAGGAAACACATCCGAAAAGTCTCGAACTACCAGAACAGAATCAATGGTATGAGTATCAGCACCAACATCCTTCACAAATGCCAAAATATGCAATACACCCCTTCTCAACCATCCGTTGGGCCTTTAGATATGAAATCCCCCTACTGGGAACATAGTCCAGAGAACCTCTCCACTCGATCCTACGCAACTTTGGCATCACCAACGTCACGGTCTTAGCGTGACAATCTAGAATAGCATGACATGGGGACAATCAATCCATGCCCAGAATCACGTCAAAATCAACCATACTAAGCAATAAGAGATCAACTCTCATCTCCAATCCCCCAATGATCACCACACATGACCAATACACACGATCCATAATAATAGAATCACTCACCGGCGTAATACATGAACAGGCGTAACTAAGGACTCATGGGGCATATCCAAATAATGAGCAAAGTATGATGATACATATGAATAAGTGGAACCAAGGTCAAATAATATGGAAGCATCCCTGTGACATACTGAGACAATACCTGTGATCGCCGCGTCTGAAGCAACGACCTCTGTCCTGGTGGGAAAAGCATAGCATCGAGCCTGACCGCCACCTGATTGGCCTCCCCCTCTAGGATGAACTCTTGCTNACCCAATACCAATCCAAGAAGCATCAGAATACATTGTATATGAACCTAATATTGAAGGCAAAACTAGAACTAGAGTTGTGGTCAAGGCAGTCTTGAGCTTCTGAAAGCTCTCCTCACACTCATCAGACCACCTGAATGGGGCACCCTTCTAGGTCAACCTAGTCAAAGGCGCTGTAATGGATGAGAAACCCTCCATAAAGCGGCGATATATCTGGCCAAGCTAAGAAAACTTTGAATCTCAGTAGTTCAAGATGGTGTGGGCTAATTCTAAACCGACTCAATCTTTTTCGGATTTACCTTGATCCCCTCACTGGACACCACGTGCCCCAAGAATGCCACAAAAGCGAGTCAAAACTCACACTTGAAGAATTTCGCATAAAGCTTCTCCTCCTTCAACATCTTTAGTACAATCCTCAGATGTTGTGCATGCTCATCCTGGCTACATGGGTACACCAGAATATCATCAATAAATACTATGATAAATGAATCAAGATATGGTTGGAATACAATGTTCATCAGATGCATGAATGTTGTTAGGGCATTGGTTAGTCTAAACAACATCACAAGGAACTCGTAGTGACCATAGCGGGTCCTGAAAGCCGTCTTCATAATATCAGAGTCCCGAATCTTCAACTGGTGATACCCAGACCTCAAATCAATCTTGGAGAACACTTTAGCTCCTTGAAGTTGGTCAAATAAGTCATCAATGCGCGACAAAGGGTACTTGTACTTAATTGTAACTTTGTTCAACTATCTATATTCAATGCACATCCGCATAGTACCATCCTTATTCTTGACAAACAGAACTTGTGCACCCCAAGGCGACACACTAGGCCTAATGAATCCCTTATCAAGAAGCTCCTGAAGCTGCTATTTCAATTCCTGCAACTCTGTTGGTGCCATAGGATATAGAGGAATAGAAATGGGTTGAGTGCCCGGCACCAAGTCAATACCAAAATCAATGTCCTTGTCGGGTGGCATGCCCGACAGGTCTATAGGAAACACATCCGAAAAGTCTCGAACTACCAGAACAGAATCAATGGTATGAGTATCAGCACCAACATCCTTCACAAATGCCAAAATATGCAATACACCCCTTCTCAACCATCCGTTGGGCCTTTAGATATGAAATCCCCCTACTGGGAACATAGTCCAGAGAACCTCTCCACTCGATCCTACGCAACTTTGGCATCACCAACGTCACGGTCTTAGCGTGACAATCTAGAATAGCATGACATGGGGACAATCAATCCATGCCCAGAATCACGTCAAAATCAACCATACTAAGCAATAAGAGATCAACTCTCATCTCCAATCCCCCAATGATCACCACACATGACCAATACACACGATCCATAATAATAGAATCACTCACCGGCGTAATACATGAACAGGCGTAACTAAGGACTCATGGGGCATATCCAAATAATGAGCAAAGTATGATGATACATATGAATAAGTGGAACCAAGGTCAAATAATATGGAAGCATCCCTGTGACATACTGAGACAATACCTGTGATCGCCGCGTCTGAAGCAACGACCTCTGTCCTGGTGGGAAAAGCATAGCATCGAGCCTGACCGCCACCTGATTGGCCTCCCCCTCTAGGATGAACTCTTGCTGCCTGAGCCCCATTCCGAACTGGCTGAGCGGGTGGTGAAGTAACTGGTGCTGGAATCATAGGCTGGGATCTCTGATGTGGATCCCTACTCAATAGTCTGGGGCAATCGCTCTTTAGATGACTCAAATCCCCGCACCCATAGCAACCCTCTTCACGGGTTGCTGACCCTGAAAACCCAAGGAACTGCCTCTAAACACCTGCGAAGATGAAGCATGGTAAGAACTCTGTGCTGTTAATGCACTGAATGGTGACTAACCCAAACAAGCAATATAGGAACCATAGCTAACTGATGCACCACGATGACTGGATGAGCCATCTGAGCGGGCCTATAAAGACGACCCTTGTTGTGATGGGACTGTCCTCTAGAAGAAACACTGCTGAAACTACCCGAGCCACGAGGCCTCTTGGCCTTCCTCTCCTCACGCTTCTGACTGCGAACCTGCTCTAGGTGCCTAGCAATATAAACCACCTCGTCGAACCTAGCGCATGATGCAATCTGCCGAGTCATAATGTAACACAGTCCATAGTTGAGGCCATCAATGAACCTCCTGACCCTCTCCCTCTCAATGGGAACTAACCATATCTCATGACGATCCAACTCTAAAAATCTCATCTCATATTGGGTCACTAACATACCCTTCTGGCGTAGCTACTCAAACTGCCTACACAAATCCTCCCTGCGAGTTTGTGGAACGAACTTCTCTAAGAACAGAACTGAGAGCTCATGCCACGTAAGTGGTAAAGCACCGGATGGCCTGCTCAACTCATAGGCATCCCACCATCTGAAGGCTGCTCCTGACAGCTGAAAAGTAGTAAATAAGACTCTATTAGTCTCTAGAATTCCCGTCGTACGAAGGATCCGCTGGCATCTGTCTCAAAAATCCTGAGCATCCTCTGACTCGGCCCCACTTAAAGCTGGAGGCCTGAGCTTCCAAAACTTCTCTAGCCTCTACTGATCCTCTTCACTCATAGGTGGACCAACCTGGGCCTGAGCAGTTGCAACCGGATGGGCTGGTAGTACCCTCGGTGTCTGAAGTCCTTGAACCACCTGCTTTGGGGTACGATCGGTGGGAGTCTGAGCACCTCCCCCGGCCTGAGAAGTGGATGGTGTGGCCTGAATTGAACTTGCCTGAGAAAGGCTAGTACATACAATCAATATCTGGGCCAAAGCCTCCTGAAAGCCTGGAATCACAATGGGAACAGCTTGTGCCTGAGTTGGTCTTACCGGCTCAACCATATCCGGTATTTGCTCCTGAGCTGGAGCAACATGTGGCTCCACTGGTGCTTCTCTAACCAATATACGACCTGCACCTTAACCTCTAGCATGACCCCGGTCTCTCGCAGACCTAGCTGGTGGTACTGGTGGTTGTTCACCCAATCTGGCTGCACGTGTCCTCACCATCTGTGAGAGAATAGAATAATAGAAGTTTAGTTTTTGGAATCAATAAATCCACACAATAAGAATACAAGAAAGTGAAGTTTCCTAATGGTTTAGTAGCCTCTCGAAGATAAGTACAGACGTCTCCGTACCGATCAGAAAGACTTTACTAAACCTGCTCATGACTCGTAATACCTATGAACCTAGGGCTCTGATACTAACCTATCACGACACAAAATCCCTAACCATCATGAGGCGCCTGACACACCGACTAGGCAAGATGAAACATGATAACAAAGGAAAACAGAACAATTGAACTTATAGAAATAGCATAAGTCTAAAATCTTAATACCACAAAACTGCTAATACAAAGTAGACCCCCCAGAAACTAATAAATATGGAGTCATGAGATTTACAACGGAATACAAGTCTAAAACTGAATAATAATAACATTGTCTAAACTGTAACAACAGTATGAAAGGAAAAGACCCAATGATAGTCCAACAAGCAAGCCTATTGTTGATAACTGGTCCCCACACCTAGATCTACATAATTAAGTGTAGAGTGTAGTATAAGTACAACTGACCCAATTTACTCAATAAGTATCATAAATAAATACGGCGAGGTAAGAGAAGCACAAATTATTAAATGATGCTAGCTATCATCTGTGCAGTTTCATCTTCTAAACCGGTGCAGAACAATAATGGAATCAAATCATAAAGTTTAATAAGAAACCATCTGTGTGTGTATGTGTATAGTTTCTCAAATACCCTGCTCGGTCAATACTCAGCATATAGAGACGATATGTAGTTAAATCTGATAAATGATCATGAAATGAAAATCCAAACAAAACACTAGCCAGATATCCATACCAAACCACTGATCAGTTTCCTCAATAAGCGCGTGTACACCATCAAGAGAGAAACATGAGAGGGTGACCCTAAGGGAATGGATCTATATCCACACGTAAGCACGACCAATACAACGTGCTACTAGCCCAGCGTGGTCACATGTTCAATATCATAATCTGCCTGGTGTGGTCACATGCATAACAATACAATTCGCCCAGTGTGGTCACATGCATAACAACACAATCCGCCCAGCATGGTCACACGCACAAAAACCCAATCTGCCTAGCGTGGTCACAGGCACCCAGTCTAATCATATCATACAGGAGCAAATAAACAAGTATACATGAAATGAGAAAATAACAAATCTCATGCTCCTGGACTGGTATAAACGACATGCTAAAGTGTAGGCATGTGCAAAGTATACTATCATAGCTCAAACTGGCAATTTCATCAGAGAATTACATTTATCAGTTCATTCAGGGATTAAAACCCTATATAGCCTCAAACATGGCTCAAATAGTTCACAACAATGACACAAATGTGTGAAGCATTATAGCTTAAGGTTAAACGGTAATTCTAGGCTTATTATAACCTGAGCACAACCCGAACATGAATAAATACCCCCGGTGTTAGCACATGGGCTCAACCCCACACATGTGCACACCCAATAGCACATAGATATCACAATAATTCAGGCATCTAGTGCCTCAATCAAGTTTAGATAAGATACTCACCTCAAGAAAATCAAATCACACCGCTAGCAAGCCCTTCCCACGTGTATCAATCTCTGGGAGGCTCGAATCTAGCCATAAATAACGTAATACTATCAATAAAAGCTATAGAAATTGATTCCACATAATAAAGCTAATATCTTTAACCAAAATAAAAAAGTAAATCCAAAAAGTCAACTCTGGGACCAAGCCTCCGAACGCGACAAAATTCACAAAATCCGAACACCTATTGACGAGCGCAAAACACACACTAAAATATGCTCGCTAGTCGAATATAGTAAATTATAATATCGTATCCACATGGATTGGAGTTAAACAGTATTATCGTAGTTTGTATCTATATTATTATCTAAGATGATCAATAATGGAGATTTATGTGATTTAAACTAAAATTAACTAAGAGTCTAAACTATCGACTAATGACAATCAACGGAAGTATTGAGCAAAGGGAGTTATCAAATGGGAGAAGATAAGGTTGATAGGATAGGTGCAAGACAAATGTTTGGGATTTAACTCTAGATAATTCACTTCTGATGTTCAAGTGAGTCTCTCGAATTCACTTGGTTATTAGTTCAATTGATAAGTAGAAACTTCTCTCTCGATTAAGTCTCAACCTCACAAGATGAACCAATTTTAAGCATGTGGAGATATGCAAGAATTCGTAGTGGATTGGTCTTTAGGAGAACCTCTCTCAATTATCCTCCTAACCAAGTTTAATCAACAATTAAACTAGCCTCTTCCGATTACTAAGAAGAATTAATGACTTCAACCAACAAAATATAATGCAACAATATCACAAGTTATGCCTCTCTCGATTACACGAACATGTGAATATAGATGCAACAGTTAAAACATCCAAAACGATTCAATACATAAAAACTAGAGTTAATTATCCACAAACAAGTATCAAGACACCAAATCTATCAACCCTAAAGAGAACTACTCCATAGATATGGAGTAATTCATCACAACAACAACAACAACCCAGTAGAATCCCATTAATGGGGTCTGGGGAGGGTAGTGTGTACGCAGACCTTACCCCTACCCCGAAGGAGTAGAGAGGCTGTTTCCGAAAGACCCTCGGCTCA
>AWOL01S0124866.1:0-22177 GCA_000715115.1 Nicotiana otophora | reverse complement strand
AAAAAAAAAAAAAAAAAAAAAAGATGCAAAGCAACAACACTCATAAGATAAATAGCAATACCACGAAATGCAGAAGAAAGATGCAAAGCAAAGAGAGTAATTCATCACAAATATAAAGAAAAACATAAAACGATCCAAACTCTTGTCTTGAGTGAGGATTGAATGATGAATCCCTTGTGCTTTCACTTCTCCACCTTCTCTCGAGCCTCCTTAGGTCTTAGATGTGTCAAAACTCCTTAAAATAACGTTTTTACATGTATTTATACTAAGTAGGGTTGGGCCCAGATAAAAACACATATTCCTGCGCGAACTGGGATAATAACTCTGTAAAAATTGCACAAGCGCACCGCATGGGGAGACGAGCCATGCAGGGCGATTGTGGAAAACTTCAGAGAGCTTGTTCTGGCAGACTTCAGGAAAATTGGGCAGCCGCGGTGCGCCACGCGCCTCCCCACATATCGCGGTTGTGGGACTTTCTCTGAGTACGAGTTTTTCTTGCTTTTTAGCTATCCTAACGTGGTTCTCGACCCCCGAACGCGATCCAGGCTTATTCCCTTGAGATTTTACTAAGACTTCAAAGCTCCAAATCACTCGAATTCATTCCATAACATCTACATACCTCGGAATCACTCCTACAAGGCATAAAACACACAATTAGTGCAAAACACTAGCGATTAAAGCTCAAACTCAATTAAAGTGAAGTAAATTAGAGTGAAATAAGGGACTAAAATATGTAATTATAGCCTACCATCAACATCCCACACTTAAACCATTGCTCGTCCTCGAGTAATCAAACTACACTTTATATAGACACTACTATTTTAAACAACTCTCATAACTCATCACACCAAGAATAATTAAAATAGATTAGGCAGAATACCGTAACATCCTAGCCTCAAGATTTGACTCGAAAGCACCACGCATTATTTATAACCCGCTCACTTACTCTAACACAGAGGTCAACGACATTATCTTTCCTTCATGAATCAAGTGCTCTCCCAACAATAGAGAGTAGTTCCACACACCATTAAATTTAACAACAATCAAGAACTCAATATAGAAAGAATTCACTCACTCTCATAAATAACATTCATATGCCACAAAAGAAGAACCATATGCTTGCCCTTAGTGTACTACTTAACTAATCGAGCCCATTCAGTCAAGAATCAAGTAGGACTTTAATTGGTTGTAATGTAGGCTGCGGGACAGTTAGGATACATTTAAATATAAGAGTGACTACACCTCCCTAAGAACTTTAATATATACATACATTTCATTGTTCAAAACCCTACACTTATGTCAAACTATAACTCTACCTTCACATCAATATAGATTAGCTTCCAACTTCTTTAAGCACAATTACATCAAGAGTTACCACTATCATGAAATATTTTGCACAGTCATACAATTAACTTTTTTTTATTTTTCTTTTTCAATTCAAGTGGCTCTTACTTTTTTCAACACAATGCACCTTTCTCCTAATTCAATGGTTCCACTCAAAAGCCAAACCAACTATCCCACGCTTCAACTTTTACAAAGTTCATACAAATTCAAGTGCTCATGAGAGGTAAAAGGTTCAAATAGATAGTCAATTCAAACAAATAGGTAAGTCTTTAATGTGGTTGCCAAAGAAATAGGATTACAGGCTCAACGGGGTTAACTAAGATACATAACAATTAGGTGGGTAAAAGCATATAACTGGCTCAATAAAGAAATGCCTATATCACTTCCAAGACTGAACAAAACTACCATTTTGCTTTGCAAACACACGGGGCAAGTTCTAAAAATCAAATTCAATGCACATAATAACACAAAACCTCACACACACATGGCATATAACTCACTCAGGATCGGACTATCAAGACACTCTAGTCAAAGCAGTTAAGCAAAGTTAAGATCATGCACTTTAAGGTACTTATACATGAGTCAAAAACTGAGCCTAAGCATCATAACTAAAGCACTCACTATTCTCAAGGCATAATAAAGTCAAGAGACATTGCTTTCAATTCAAAACACAGCACAAGCTCCCTACTACTAACAAAAATAAAAACTAACTACACCTGGTTCAAACAAAACCCTTAGAAAAGAACTGCAGCAAAGAAAATTCAAGGGAGAATTATTACACTACCTAACAAAATAAAATCTTTTTGTCTTATTCTTTCGACTTTAATCCATCAAGAAACCCATCGAATGATATCCATCGTCGGGAAAAATCGAAAATTTTAAAATTTTTATGGTTTTTCTCATTTTTCTATCTCTAACTACTAAAACAACAAAACTAAATTATTAACACAGCTACATACAACATATAATTTTCCCTACCCTATATTTTAAGTTGTGGCATATCCCCATGACACACAATTAAAAAGTATAAGGTAAAAACAACTTCCCTGAATTTTCAGTCAGGGTCTGAATCGAAGTCGGGCTCCATTCCACGCACCTGAAGCAATGCACACATCCATGCAGACAGCTTTTTCTCGGCCTTCTTGGGGTACACCCCACACTTATCTTTTCCACTCATTGTAGCACTTTCTTTCGAGCTCTTCAGTTTTCACTCAACACTTGCAGTTGGCTTCTCCTTTTTCACCCACGTTTCTACATTCATCTCAAAAGTCACAGTCTCCTCACCCACTCTTAGCATGAGTCTTCTATCGTGTATATCTAAGATTGCTCTGCCCGCTGCTAAGAATGGTCTTCCTAGGATGAGAGGGACCTCCTTATTCTCCCCCATATTCACTACTATAAAGTCTACAGGAAATACAAACTTATCTACCCACACTAAAACATCTTCCACTATCCCCTCGGGTATCAGAGTTGTTTGGTCAGCCAGCTGCAAAGCTATTGGTACCGATCTTATCTCTCCAATCTCACTCTCTAGCTTTCTGTAAGTAGACAAAGGCATTAGATTAATTGAGGCACCTGAATCACATAAAGACTTATCAAAATTAAGAGTGCCTAACGAGCAAGGTATAGTAAAACTCCCTAGATCTCCACACTTTTGAAGGAATATGTTTTGCAAGATTGTAATGCAATGCTCTGTGAGCTTGACTACTGATGTTTCTTCTATCTTTCTCTTCTTTGTCAGGATTTCTTTCAAGAATTTTGCATAAGCTAGCATATGGGAGAGCACTTCTGTGAATGGAAAATTTAAATTAACTTGTTTCAGCATATCCAGAAATCTCTCAAATTGCTTATCCAGCTTCTCTCTATAAAGCTTTTGGGGAAAAGGTAAAGCAAGCATGTGTTTGCTCTCTTCAGATTCATCCCTTCTTGAATTCTCTTCCTTCTTATTTTTCTCAGTTCCCTTCTTGCCTTTCTTCTTCTTATCAACTTCATTTTTTAGCTTCTCCCCATTTTCTTTTTCAGGTATCACCTCTTTTTGGATAGGGGTGGGCTCTTTCACTACTTGTCTACTTCTCAGAGTTACAGCATTTACCGTTTCCTTGGGGTTTCTTTTAGTATCAGCTGGCAAAGTACCTGGGATCCTTTCAGACAATATGGTGGAAATTTGTCCCACTTGCTTCTCCAAGTTTCGCAGCCCTGTGCCAAGTTCTTTGATAGCTGCACCATGAGCATCTAATCTCTCATCAGTCTTGACAATGAATGACTTCATTAGATCTTCTAACCCTGACTGAATTGGCTGTTGAGGCTGAAATTACGACCTCGGCTGATTCACAAAACCATGAGCTCCTTGAAATCTGGAGTTATTTTGTTGCCATGCATTTGTTGTAACCCCAGATGAACTCCATGAAAAATCGGGGTGCTTCTGACCCATTGCATTGAAGTTATAATTACCCACAGCATTAACTTCCTCAGTTGAGGCTTGACACTCATGAGTAAGGTGTCCTCTTCCACATATGTCACATACTGTATGAGGCTCGTTATGTATCGAAGCTAAGGTCAGCTTCCTTATTTCTTTCTCTATGGCATCAAGTTGTACCTGGACAGATGTGTTAGCATCAACCTGTTATCTTCGTCTTTTAGCAATTTCAGAGGGCCATTGATTTGCATCTTCAGACAACTCATCAAGAATAGTGACTATCTCTTCTAGAGTCTTTTTCATCAACGGGCCTCCAACTGTATTACTCAATGTTCTCCGTGAGGTCGGTATCAATCCATCCCAAAAATCCTGGAGTTGCATCTAGAGTTCAATTCCGCTATGTTGACACTTTCTCACTATCTCCTTAAACCTCTCACATGCTTCAAACATAGTTTCAGTCTCGTTCTGGCAGAAGTTATGGATTTCTCTTCTAAACTTACCCGTCTTAGTTGAGGAGAAATATTTATCAAGAAATTTTCTGGTCATCTCCTCCCATGTTCTAATTGATCCCTAGGGCAAGCTTCTAAGCCACTGCTTTGCATCATCTTTGAGTGTGAAGGGGAATGCCCTTAAGTAAACTGCATCTTATGAAACACCATTGTATTGGAAGGTGTTCATAATCTCCTCAAAGTCCATTAGATGTGTATTTGGATCTTCATTTGGCTTTCCTCTGAAGACACAGTACTTTTACAGAGTTTGAATCAATCCCTGCTTCAATTTGAAATTGTTCGCAGCCACTAGAGGTGGTCTAACACTTGATAAACCTTGGGTGTAGACTGGTCTAGCATAATCACCAAATGGTCTTCCATCCCTGGTAAGTATATTTCTGAACTGATCTGCACCCACGGGTCGATTCTGAGCAATTCTTCGAGCCTTCTCCTCTTCATAGACATGTTGTGCATTTCGAAGAGCATCTTCCTCCGCATCTCGTGCAGCTTTCTCTTGTTGTTGGACTGCCTCTCTTATAGCCAAAACAATATTATCATCATCTCTCGCCATAATTACTTTAGTTGAGGATTGCCCAACCTTCTCTATTTTCTCGAGGAGATTTCTTTCCTTCCTCAATGGTCGCAGTTGTTTCTCGATTTCTGGTTCGTATGGGAGTACTTCCTTCCTATAGGATCGAGTCATATACCAATCAAACATGTAGCCTGCGCACAATCAAGTAACACCAAATGTAAAAAGAGAAAAAGAAAACAAAAAAAAAATTCCTGAATTAGCACTACAAACTATTTCAAACACTATTAATTACCAATCCTCGGCAACGACGCTAAAATTTGACGAGCGCAAAACACACACTAAAATATGCTCGCTAGTCGAATATAGTAAATTATAATATCGTATCCACATGGATTAGAGTTAAATAGTATTATCGTAGTTTATATCTATATTTCAATCCAGGATAATCAACAGTGGATACTTATGTGATTTAAACTAAAATTAACTAAGAGTCTAAACTATCGACTAATGACAATCAACGCAAGTATTGAGCAAAGGAAGTTATCAATTGGGAGAAGATAGGGTTGATAGGATAGGTGCAAGACATATGGTTGGGATTTAACTCTAGGTAATTCACTTCTAATATTCAAGTGAATCTCTCGAATTCACTTGGTTATTAGTTTAATTGATTAGTAGAAACTCCTTTCTCGATTAAGTCTCAACCTCACAAGATGAACCAATTTTAATCACGTGAAGATATGCAAGAATTCGTAGTGGATTGGTCTTTAGGAGAACCTTTCTCAATTATCCTTCTAACTAAGTTTAATCAGCAATTCAACTAGCCTCTTCCGATTACTAAGAAGAATTAATGACTTGAACCAACAAAATATAATGCAACAATATCACAAGTTATGCCTCTCTCGATTATACGAACACGTGAATATAGATGCAACAGCTAAAACATCTAAAACGATTCAATACATAAAAACTAGAGTTAATTATCCACAAACAAGTATCAATACACCAAATCCATCAACCCTAAAGAGAACTACTCCATAGATATGGAGTAATTCATCACAAATATAAAGAAAAACATAAAACGATCCAAACTCTTATCTTGAGTGAGGATTGAATGATGAATTCCTTGTGTTTTCACTTCTCCACCTTCTCTCTAGCCTCCTTAGGTCTTAGATGTATCAAAAGTCCTTAAAATAATATTTTTACATATATTTATACTAAGTAGGGTCGGGCCCAGACGAAAACACCTTTTCCTGCGCGAACTGGGATAATAACTCTGTAAACATTGCACAGGCGCGCCGCATGGGGCGACGCGCCATGCGGGGCAGTTGTGGGAAACTTCAGAGAGTTTGTTTTGAAAGACTTCAGGAAAACTGGGCAGCCGCAGCGCGCCACGCGCCGCCCCACACGCCGCGGCTGTGAGACTTTCTCTAAGTACAAATTTTCTTGCTTTTTAGCTATCTCAAAGTGGTTCTCGGCCCCCGAACGCGATCCCGGATTATTACCTTAGGCTTTTACTCAGACTTCAAAGATCCAAATCACTCGAATTCATTCCATAACATATACATACCTCAGAATCACTCCTACAAGGCAAAAACCACATAATTAGTGCAAAACACTAGCGATTAAAGCTCAAACTCAACTAAAGTGCAGTAAATTAGAGCGAAATAAGCTACTAAAACATGTAATTATAGCCTACCATCACCTATCCAATCACGAGTCCAACCATACCAAACTCATCCAGTTCTGACCACAAATCGACCCTCAAACTCCCAAATCTTACTCTCCAATCCCTAGTAAAAAATCCCTCAAATTTCACCTTAATAACATATAATCTAGGTGTAGAAATCAATGAGTATTCAATATTATTGGACAAAAGTGAAGAGAAATCCCGCTCAAAACATTGCCCCTAGTCGAGCTCTCTAAGTCCAAATGTTAAATAATACTCTAACCCACGATTTGGGGTTTTAAAATCTGCTGAGGTACGACTTCTTCGCCAACGCGGAAAGTGCCTCGCATTCGCGAAGCACAATTCCTCTTACGCGAACTTTAGACCTCCCTCGTGAACGCGACTAACACTGTACCATTCCCTCCGTAAACGCGAACCCTCTCCCACGAACGCGAAGGCTTATATGTGTGATGCCCCAGCGGCCTCATTCTTCTACGCGAACGTGAGTCCCTCTCGCGATTGCAATGCACAATCCCACAAGACCTTCACGAACGCGATGAACAAACTTTACAAGTCACCCAAATACACTTGGTGAATGTGAGACCTCTTTTGCAAACGTGTATAAGGAAACTAGACACAGCCATAACAGTAGTCCAACAAGTCCAAATATGAGCCGAACATAATCTTAATCACACCCGAGGTCCCCAGGACTTCATCCAAACATACCAACATATCCTACAATATCATACAAAATTAGTCAAAGCCTCAAATCACATCAAACAACATTGAAAACACAAATCACACCTCAATTCAAGCTTAATGAACTATTGAACTTCCAACTTCTAAAACCAATGCCGAAACACACCAAATCAACTCCGATTTACCTCAAATTTTGAACACAAGTCATAAATGATACAATTGACCTATTCCAATTTTCAAAATCAAAATTTGAGCCCGGTAACAACAAACTCAACTTTCGGTCAAACTTTTCAACTTTCCAACTTTCGTCAATTCAAGCCAAAATGACCTACGGACCTCCAAATAAAACTCCGGACATACTCCTAAGTCCAAAATCAGCATACAAAGCTATCGGAACCATCAAAAATCTATTCGGAAGTCATTTACTCATAAGTCAATATCCGATCAACTCTTTCAACTTAGGCTTCCAACATTGGGACTAAGTGTCCTTATTCTTTCTGAAACATCTACGGAACCAAACCAACCACCCCGCAAGTCACAAAACAACAAATGAACATAGAACAAGCAATGAATGGGGGAATGGGACTACAATACTCAAAACGACCAACCGGGTCATTACATACTTATGCGTATGTGTCATCCTATTTTGCTTCATATTTGGCTATGTCTCGTGATTATTTGAGTACTCTTGTTTATGTGTCTACATCCTTTGGGGATTTTATTATGGTGGACTGAGTCTATCGTTCTTGTTTGGTCACTATCAGGAGCTTGGAGACTAGGGTTGATCTCATATTACTTCATATGGTGGATTTTGATGTGATTTTGGGCATGGACTGGTTGTCACCATATCATGATATCTTAGATTGTCATACCAATATTGTGACATTAGCCATGCCAGGTTTTCCTCGATTGGAGTAGAGAGGGACTCTCGGTCACTCCACTAGCAGGGTTATTTCATATGTGAAGGCTCGGTGTATGGTCGAGAAGGGGTGTTTGGTGTATTTGGCCTATATTTGTGATTCTAGTATCGAGATACCTTCTATGGATTCGGTACCAGTGGTGAGTGAGTTTTCTGAGGTGTTTCCTACATATTTGTCGGGCATGCCATCTGACAGAGATATCGACCTTTGCTTTGACTTGGTTCCGGGCACTCAGCCTATTTCTATTCTACTGTACCATATGACCCCAGTTGAGTTGAAGGAATTAAAGAATCAACTGTAGGATTTGCTTGACAAAGGATTCATTAGACCTAGTGTCTCACCTTGGGGTGCACCGATATTGTTTGTGAATAAGAAGGAGGGATCGATGAGGATGTGCATAGATTATCGGTAGTTGAACAAAGTCACTATTAAGAACAAGTATCCATTGTCAAAGATTGATGACTTATTTGACCAGCTTCAAGGTTCCAAGGTATTTTCCAAGATTGATTTGAGGTCGGGCTACCATCAGGTGAAGATTAGGGCATCGAATGTCCCTAAGACATCTTTTCGGACTCGGTATGGTCACTACGAGTTCTTGGTGATGTCATTTGGCTTGATTAACACCCCAGCAGCCTTTATCGATTTGATGAACCAGGTGTTCAAGCCTTATCTGAATTCATTCGTGATCATCTTCATTGATGATATTTTGGTTTACTCCCGTAATCGAGAGGAGCATGAGCAGCACCTATGGATCGTACTTAGACTTTAAAGGATCATCAGTTATATTCCAAGTTCTTGAAGTGTGAGTTCTGGTTAGACTCGGTTGCCCTTTTAGGGCATGTTGTATCTTCTGAGGGCATCAAGGTTGATCCTAAGAAGATTGAGGCATTTTAGAACTGGCCTAGATTTACTTCAGCTACAGAGATTCGAAGCTTCTTGGATTTGGGGGTTATTATCGCCAATTCGTAGATGGGTTTTCATCTATCTCATCCCCATTGACCAAGTTGACCCAGAAAGGTACTCTTTTCAGATGGTTCGACGAGTGTGAGGTGAGCTTTCAAAAGCTCAAGACATGAAAGCTCAAGACTGCATTGACTACAGCCCCAGTATTGGTGTTACCTACGGGTTCAGGATCTTACACTGTCTATTGTAATGCATTGCCTATTGGACTTGGTGTAGTATTGATGCAGGACGGTAGGGTGATTGCCTACACATATTGTCAATTGAAGGTTCATGAGAAAAATTACCATGTGCATGATTTAGAGTTGGAAGCCATTGTTCACGCGCTAAAGATTTGGAGACACTATCTATACGGTGTTCCATGTGAGGTCTATATCGATCATCGGAGTCTCCAGTACTTGTTTAAGCAGAAGGACCTTAATTTGCGGCAGTGGATATGGTTAGAGTTGTTGAAAGACTATGATATCACCACATTATTCCATTCAAGGAAGGCCAGTGTAGTGGTCGACGCATTGAGTAGGAAGGCTGAGAGCATGGCAGTTTGGCATATTTATCGATAGTGGAGAGTCCACTAGCCATGGATGTTCAAGCTTTGGCCAATTGGCTCGTGAGGTTGTATATTTCGGAGCCTAGCCGGGTTTTTGCTTGTGTTGTGGCACAGTCATCGTTGTTGGAGCGTATCAAGGCTCGCTAGTTTGATGATCTTCACTTGTTGGTATTGAGGGACACGGGGCAACGGGGTGGTGCTAAGGAGGTTGTGATTGGAGAGGATGGTGTTATGCGGCTTCAAGGCCGGATTTGTGTTCTAAATATTGACGGGTTGAGAGAGCAGATCCTTGAGGAGGCTCATAGTTTGCACTATTCCATTCACCTAGGTGTCATGAAGATGTACCATGACTTGAAACACCACTATTGGTGGCATAAGATGAAGAAAAATACTATCAGTCATGTCTCTCGGTATTTGAATTGTCAACAGGTGAAATACGAGCATCAAGAAATCGGGTGGGTTGACTCAGAGATTGGAGATACCGGAGTGGAAGTGGGAGCACATCACTATAGATTTTATGGTAGGCTTACCACGGACCTTAAGGAAATATGACGCAGTTTGGGTTATTGTGGACCGGTTGACTAATTCCGCACACTTCATTCCGGTGATGACGTCCTATGTTTTAGAGCAGTTGGCTCAGATTAACATCCGGGAGATTAATATACACGACATTCCTATTTCCATCACTTCTGACTGGGGCACGTAGTTCACGTCGCATTTTTGGAGAGTCGTACAGCATGAGTTAGGCACGCGGGTTGAGCTGAGTACCACGTTTCATCATCAAACGGACGGATAATCCGAGCATATTATTCAGATTTTGGAGGACATATTGCGGGCATGCTCTATGGATTTCGGGGGCCAGTGGGATCAGTTTTTTCCTCTAACAGAGTTCGCCTACAAAAATAGTTATCAGTCGAGTATTCAGATGGATCCGTAAGATGCCTTGTATAGGAGGCGATGTCGTTCACCGATTGATTGGTTTGAGCCCGGTGAGACTAGATTGTTGGGCATTGATTTGGTCCGTGATGTTTTGGAAAAGGTTAAGGTGATTCAAGAGCGGCTTCGTACAGCTCAGTCCAGGCAAAAGAGTTATGCAGACTGGAAGGTTCGAGATGTGGCTTACATGGGGGGTGAGAAGGTTCTTCTCTGAGTGTTTCCTATGAAGGGAGTGATGCGGTTTCGGAAGAAGGGCAACTTGAGCCCGAGGTTTACTGGCTCGTTTGAGATGTTGGAGATTGCTTATAGGCTTGCATTGCTTCCTAGTCTGGCAGGGGTACATCTGGTATTTTACGTTTTTATGCTTTGGAAGTACCATGAAGCTCGGTCACATATTTTAGACTTCAGCACGGTGCATCCTGATGAGAATTTGACCTTTGAGAAAGAGTCGATGGATATTCTTGACCGGTAGGTTTGAAAGTTGAGATCCAATAGTTTTCCTTCTGTAAAGGTGCGTTGGAGAGATCAGCTAATTGAGGAGGCTACGTGGGAGTCCGAGTCAGATATGTGGAGTAGATACCCATACTTATTTACTAGTCCAGATAAATTTCTATGTCCATTCGAGGGTGAACATTTCTTTTAAAGGTGGAGAATGTGACAACACGATAGGTCGTTTTTAGTACTAGCCTGTATTTCTGTGTTTTGAGACCTCTCATAGCTTCATTTAATATTATATGACTTGCGTGCATGGTCCGTGTCATTTTTTTCGGAAATCCTTAATGTAAAATTTTAAAGAAAGCGTGATTTTTGACTTTAAATGTGTCTAGAATTGACCACGGTCAATATTTTTGGTAAACGACCTCGGATCGGTATTTTAATGATTCCGGTAGATTCGTATGATATTTTTAGATTTGTACGCGTGTTTGGTTCAGGTTCCGGGCGACCCGAGCGCATTTCAGCGCATTATGTGAAAATTTAAAAATGAGTTTCAAAGTTGAAATTTTGAGTTTTGATGATCGATTCATGATATTTGATAATTGTTTTATGATTTTAAGTTAGCGAGCGAGTTTGTATGATGTTATTATACTTGTGTGAATGATCGGATTGGAGCCCAAGGGGCTCGGGTGAGTTTTGGATGTGTTTCGGAAGGTTTTGAACGGTTGATGCATTTTCTATTGCTTCAAGTCTACAGGTATCGCAATTGCGATGACCTGTTCACAATTGTGAGTCCCGCATTTGCGAATTCGGGATCACAAATACGATATCTGTGGGGGGTTGTGACCTTCGCTTTTGCGAAGGGGGCGTCGCAAATACGACCTGGTGGGAATCGCTTTTGCGATGCTTGTGTCGCAAATGCAACTGGGAACTTGGCTGGGCAACCTTCGCTAATGCGAAAGAGGCATCGCTTTTGCGAGCTGGGGCTCTTCGCAAATGCGATGCTTTTGTCGCAAATACGACTTCGTAGTGCTGGGATGTTCGCAATTGCGACATCTGTAGCTAGGTAAAAGTGGAAAATTTCGGGACTAAGCTCATTTTATACCATCTTTCAATCCGAAACACTCTAGAGGCGATTTTTGAAGAACATTTTCTTCCCAAATTCATTGGTAAGTAATTTTAATTCATTTTCCATCGATTTTCATACTTTTCCATGAATTTTAAGGTAAAAATTAGGAAATTTGGGTAGAATTTAGGGATTTTATATAATATAGATTTATACCTCAAATTAAGGTCGGATTTCGAAACAAATCACATAACCGGGATCGGAGATGAATGGATAATTGGAAATTGGACCGAATCCCGGATTTCGACCAAGTGAGTCCAATGTTGACTTTTATTGACTTTTTCAAATATGATCAAAATTGAACATTTTTCATTCGTTGGGTAGTTTCTAAAGCTTGTTCTGAATTGTTTAAACGATAATTGGCTAGATTCGGTTGGTTTAGAGGCTTGTTCAAAAGGAAAAGATGTGGTTGATTATTGATTTTGTTGCGGAAAGAGGTAAGTATCGTAGTTAACCTTGATTTGAAAACATTAAGGTAGAATCGAATCTATTTGCTATGTGAACTATGTGTTGGGGGCGGCTGTTGACACCCAATTTTGTCCATCCTTACTCCATATTATTTTAATGAGCTACTACTTTATTTAAGTGTCATAGTAATATTTATAGCATATTTTAAGTATCACTACTTCTTCTTTTTTAATTATATTTTTTCGCTGCATATTTTATTATTTAAATAATTAGCTATTGGTAATATAAAACGTTATAATTTATTTAAGCATCTGCATAAAGTGCATTTGTTTTAAGGTTTATATCCCACTCATGCATTTTACTAATTATTTATTATATTGATTACTATATTGTTATGGCATTTGAATTAAAATAGTAGCTCATTATACTTGTCCATTAATTATTCCCTTTTTTAAATTTCCAAATAGAATTCCCCGTCAACTTCGTCGTTGGAGAATCCCGTCAAGACTCCTCCATCTTATTTATCCATCTTGGTTTCATAATTTTATTTTTATAATATTTTTTCCTTTCTCTTATTATTTGTTTCTTTTTTTTCAGTACCTGCTAGTTTTCCTCTCCCTCTTTTACAAGATTTTTGCCTAACTAGGATTACCATACAAAGCTTTTTTGCACCGTTGCAGATTCTCATACAAGATTCCTAAAGTTTTGCTCTAATTTTTCCTACTATGTTTGTTACCCGCAGCACCTTTCCCATACATTTATACAGATTCATCCATTTTTGGGGAGGATTTAATTTGGTAAGAAAATTAGAATCCCCTTTGATTTCTCTGTTGAAATTTGAACGAAATCTTTGCCTCAACTTCTACCTATAAATAACATGCTCTTGAACTGATTAGGAGCAGGGCAGCCCGATGGTAAGGCAACTCGAGCAACTGCTTGAGGTCCCATATCCATGGGGCCAAAATTTTTTAATATTAAATAGCTGCATATGATAATTTTTTAAAAAGAATATCTAATATATCAAAGAAAAAATGCATTTTTCATGAAAAAGGAAATAAGAGATAATTTGGTAATATGAATAGTTATTTTGGGGATTCAGCCCTAAACTTTAGCTGTTAATATATTTCTTGCCTCCTTTATACACTATCATCATTATCATGAGGCACATATTACTTTGATTATTTTGTCTTTCTTTACAAGTCCACTATCTCATAAAACATTCCCGTCAAGTAAGATAGCAAAAGGCAATTGCAACCCTTTTTTGTCAAGCTTTCCCGGTATTGCACCAAAAATATTGATTATAAATAAATTATCCTAGTCAAGAAATCGATTATAAATAAATTAATAATAATTTTACATCTCAAAAAACTAAAAAAATAAACTTTAAATAAAATTTTACTAAATGAGTTTTTTAATACCGAAAAATTTAGGGTCCCACGTTGAAATTTGGCTTTAGGCCCCAAACACCGTTGGGCCGCCCCTGATTGGGAAATCACTTTCACCACTGTTATTCGCTACCCCTATAACACTTTTCAGTGAGATACATTATAATCATGGTTTCTCAGGTCTTGTTGTGCCTGTAAGCCGAGACAAAGTTTGTTTCTTTTCATTCCACTTTATATAACTAGTACCCGAAACCCTCAGAGGTTCTTGTGATTTTTGAAGTCTCAAGGATCAGGTTATCTTTCTTGTTGCTGCTGCGATTGTTTGGTTTATTTTCTGTGGAAAACTTTGTTCGCGAGCTATTTATTTGGATTTCTGGTTTTCTTATTAATTAATTCGGCACTTGGCGAACCGGTTAGTTTTCGTGAACAACGCATTATGATTCTTTCGTGTGCTAGTTGTTGTTAGAATAGACTAGTAATCTTCTTTAATCTTCGTCCCTTTTTACCTTCTTTTGTGTGTTATTTACACTTGGTTCCTTTGAAATGCATACCAAGTTAAAGCTCAGGTACGTCTCTTAACCTCTGTATGTGCACAATCCGGTATGCTTAAACATATTACCTGCCATAAGCGATTAATCTTTAATTGTCTAGGAGCATATCTATAGGATATTAATCGTTAGACATCATGCCTATAAAAGACTAATCTAGACAACTCGCAATCAATAACCTGCAATATTTGAAGCCCTGTTATAACTATCCGTTATTTAGGTTGAATGATTAAAGAACCTTAGTTACCCCAAGAGCAAAGGTGGGGAGTTCTTGGAGGGAAGGATGCCGAGGGTCATTTGGAAACAGCCTCTCTACCCCAGGGTAGGGGTAAGGTCTGCGTACACACTACCCTCCCCAGACCCCACTAGTGGGATTATACTGGGTTGTTGTTGTTGTTGTTGTTGATTAAAGAACCTTAGTTAATTGCTAGAGATCCTGCCTTTAGGAATCAAAGGCAAATGAAGTCGACAATCTGTTTGTGGCAAAGTCTAATTCTATTCTGAAGTTTATCTGCAACTATTTGTATTTCGTTCTAAACTCATTCCCTTTTCCATAAGCATATTTAAAATCTGGAGTTTTCTTTTATGTTGGTTTTTTTAAAAATCTGAGGTTAGCTTTGCAAATGTTTTTGCGATTTGGCCTTATCATTTAGTTAAGTTTTTCTTTACCGGTATACTTGTCGCATTTGTCTTTATAATTTTTTAATGAGTAATATTTTACTTGTGACATATGAGTTGCCTTTACAAATAATCAGTCATGCTTACTATTTTAAAAACGTCCTTTTAAAATACTTGTTTCAGTTAAATTTGCTTCAACTTATTTCAATCTTGAGTATTATATCAAATAACTTAGTTTATTTTAAGAGTCCATATAACTGTGCATTTTACTAATCCTTATGTGACGCTTAGCTAAATCAAATGTAGTAACCTTAGCTTTTATTTGGGTCTACAACTTCCTTTTAGATAGTGTCCAACGCCTCCTGGACTATAGGAATGGGATGGGTAGACCTATTAAGACACGATTTAGAATCAACTAATGCGCTTTAGGTAACAACTTAAATATAGTAATGAGGATAGCGGACATGATATACAAATTGTCCGAATAGCCATTGCACTTTTGGCTATAAAAGTCTTAGCAGGCTTTGCACGGGAGTTGATCCATTAAGGGTAAAAAGTTAGGTCCCCTTTAACTATTTAATTGTTCATCCTTATATATTTCATTTATGGGGATAGCTGGATTTAATTTTATTTATTTTAGTATGTTTCCAATGGTAATTTATGTAACAGTCATTACATAATAGAAGAGGTTTTACCTACCTTCAAATAGTAGCTTTACTTCTTCGTTCCTTGTGATGCCTATTATTTATAAGTATTGCTGCATAAGGTCCTTGAAACTGTTTCGTTCTTTGCTATCATTCAAATTGTTTGTTTTACTTTCTTTGTCACCTAGTATAATTAGTAATTGATGTGTATGTTTAACCAGTTGGTCATTTTTAATAATTATTCAATTGGTATGATCAATCACTTAGTCTAATAAATAATCCTACATAGTTTAAAATTCGATCGGGAACCATAATTGTGGACCTCGAAAAGTGCCTAACACCTTCTCTTCGAGGTAATTTGAACCCTTACCCAATCTTTGGTAACGCAGACTAGTTAAATCAGAGCTATCTTCAAATAGGTGCCCTAACGCACCTTAAAAATCCTTAGGTGGCGACTCTTCTCTTTTAATACCCATTTGAAAGAGTTGTCACATATCGAAACCCGCTTTCGCGAGGAAATGGGGCGCGACAACGGCATATATACGAGGTGACGAGTGTATATGCATTGTCCATGGGATAAGCATGTGGGTAGAATTTACCTTATTTGCACCATGTTATTTCATTCACTATACCTTCCATGCCTTAAGATAGATAACTTATTCCTTGGCTATTCACTTTCAGGTTATTTCTTATATTGAATTGTTGCGATATTGGGTGTGGAACTTGTAATTTGTTGTTAGATCTAATTGGGGTAAGATTCTCGTGTGACGAGTGGAGTTCAATACTACTATTGAAGTGAATTTTCTTCCCACCTTGCTTGCTATTTGTGTTGTTGTTGTTGCTTGGTGAGGAAGAGTAAAGAGCACGAAGGTATTGTCGTACCTCATTTGTATGTTGATATCATTGATTGAGTGAATGTGAGGATACAAGCATAAAGGATGATGTCGTGCACATTCTTATTTATCATGAGATGTTGTGATGTCGTGCATATGCATTTTTATTATGACCGCGTGAGGAAGAGAGTAAAAGCACGAAGGATGATTCCGTGCACTTGCATTTATGTTATATGGTGAGGATAAGAGTAAAATCATGAAGAATAATGCCGTGCAATTTGTTGATTTTATTGTTTTGACTTGATAATTGAAATGTGAACTTGACCTGATGGTTTCGGTTCTTATTTTGAAAGAGGTTAGCTTGGTGATTCTTACTTATTGTTTCCGCTTGTTGTCCCTTTATTTATGTCCCTATCATGTTACTTTTGATTGATTGAGATTTTGGGTCGTGACATAAAATCAGGAGAAGGATCCACATCTTTAATACCTTTTCTTTTAAGGTTGAAACTTTAAACACTTGAGAATGGTTTATAACCTCCATGGCAGCTACTTCTTTCTTCAATTTCTCCATGTCTAACTTAACAAAATACAATGACGACCCCAATTTTCGGATTGTATTTATAAGTGAATCTGGAAAAATTTCATCTTCCCGCTCCGAATACCCACACGAAAAAATCTGTCAACAATATGAAATCACACTTAAGACGTTACACAATTATTTCACCAAAATTATGTAACAAAAATTTTAAACTTTACAACAACAACAACCAACCAACCAACAAACCAACCAACCAACCTTAGGCTTAGGGCATTTATAAAACTTCCTTCAAGGATTAGAAACAGTTGTGGAAGTTAAGTGGCTGGCTATCATACCACAGTGGCACCTAATCTGGGACGAAGAACTTTCTTGAGACATTTATGCTCTGGAATAGGTTAATCGCTGGAGACAAGAACGAGTGAATCTAGTTTCGGAAGCATGCCTTACTCTAATTGGGGGCGTAGAGTTTCTAAGTGAAGGCAAGCGCAACTATACATGTAATATCCTAGCTGTCAACAAGGCAGGTCCGCTATAAAGCCTACCGTCCAGAAAGTCCTTAAAAACGAGAAAGTCGACTAAAAGTGAACCAAAAGCAAGGCAGACAAGGAGAGAATAGAGGAGAAATTTTAATTTTTGAACTAAATCCTAGATGTTACCGCTATGGTGGTGTTAGGAAGAAGAAGACATTAATATGAAGGATAGGTTGATTTATTTAAAGGGAAAAAAAGTAAGCAATCTCTAACGTGGCTTTCAGGTGGCTTTTTAATTGACACGGTGGACAGCCATTTAAAATATGGGCAGTTTTATCAAATTTTGGTAACAATAGGCCTCTAGGTAGACTGATAGTATAACCGAGGATAATCCTATACTATTTACCAAGGTAGAGGGGTATATCAGTCCCTTTTCCCATCTGAGAATGATGGATAACGAAGAAGGCGTTGTTTCGTGGTTGTAACATCAGTGAGTTTAAAGAAATTGTCACTCCACATAAATCTAAGATTGTTTTAGGAGAGGTATTAGCTCCACTATAAACAAGATTAGGAGTATAAGAAATTACTCTAAAATTAAGGTGTGTAAATTATTTTTTCAAACAAGTCTAATAACTTTATTTATTTTTTTTTTAAAAAAAAAGTGAACTACTTGGTGTCCAAGCAAAATTATTCTTAGGGCCAAAGGCACTGAACCAGATAGTCAAAGGGCTACACTATTTGAACTATTCCTCTTAGATGAGAAGAAATATATATATGATCCTCTAGTCCAATTTAACAAGCAAATATTCAACATTTCTGATATAAAAAAAAAAAGTGAATTCGAAAAGAATAAATTGAAAAAATTGGGAATAGCCTGGTTCCGTTTAATGTTAAGTTACTTTTCAAAATATAATGCAAAACAGAATATCAATAAATCTAAAATTCAAATCTTACTTTTTACTTTTACAAAAAAAAAACATAAAAAAATAATATGAGGACAAAATCTCCGTATGCTCTTTTTGAATTTTGAATTTGCTACTCAAAATACAGAAAAATGACAAAGATAGTCACTTATGTTTAGGGTAGATTTAAAATAGCCCTTTATATATATGTTTTTGTAGTTTGATCCTTTAATTTACTCAAAAGTAAGCCTTTTCAGTTTTCATCAACTACTAAACAAGCTTTGTGGGTTAGATTTCACGAGAACTGTGCAAAAAGGGATTTAGCGGGAATCCACATTTTTTTGGTACAATTTTTGCAATCTCGTCTATTTTTGGTGTATTTTAAAATTTTAATGCAGTTTTTTGAGGTGTAATTTTTGTTATTTTTTTCTATCTTTTGCGTCTAATGTAGTTTTTTGTGTTGCAGTACGTAGGATTTTATGATACTTTATGGAGTTTCTCGACAGATTTTTTTCTCATAGTGCCCATCAAATCTAATAGATAGAGTGTGTGTAATATTTGATGCATACCAAAAGTGCTCACTTTCGATAAATTCAAATGACCAAAACTACTCAGGACATATTTAAGAGACCCTAAACATAAGGGACCATTTTTGTCATTTTCTTTCTCAAAATGTATTATGCTTGATAGTTTTATTACCATGAAAATAAATATACTTTGATAGTTACAACAATAATTACAGTGAGGCATTTATAATGATCAATATATACTTTCTTCAATCCATTTTAGTTGTCATGTTTCTTTTTTACAAGTTCCTTGAAAAAACTATTAGCAAGAAGGGGTTTGGCAACTATACCCTTATTAAATCTTCACATTTAGGTTTTCTATAGTGTATAATCAATGTTTTCTTACTTTTAAGAACAATTAATATTAAGGACAAAATTAAAAAAATAGTTAATTCTGTCTTGATTTTCTTAAATGACAAGTAGTTTGGACTAGTTATTTTCAATAACCATATCAAGTAAAATGGTCGATTCCGTTTTAATTGGTTATGAGCCACAACAAATTGAAAGCCATGCTTTAAAGCCAATAGTTCATAGTGTGTATGATTAAGGAGATGCACGCACTTTTTATTTCTGTCCGATGTTCGATATTGGTTTAGGATTCCACAAAGCTCAATTCACGCTGGGAATCCCGCTTTAGGGTGTAATGCGCTCCTACCAAAGGCTACTTCGTAATTATGACTCGAACGTGAGACTTTTAATTATAGATGATACGTACTACTCAACCATAATCTACGATGATACTAATTGTTATAATACTAATATAGTTGTCTAAACAAACGAGCCAAAGAAAAGGCTGGAAGACAAATGGAATGGACAATCCTATAAACAATTAAGGATTTTTTTAAGCGTTAGAGATAAGAGTCAATATATATAGCCCCTTAAAGTTGGCTTCCTATTGAATACTTAAACTCTAACAAAAATGTACCTATTGAATACTAATGTTGACATGACATAATATGTGAAATCACACCCTCTTTTGAGAGCGTGGAAAGAAAAAGCAAAGAAAATAATTTTTTTAATTTTAATTTTTTATCTTCTTTCCTTAATTTAAATTTTTGAGTTTAATTAGGAAATAATTTTTTGTTGTCATCATCCTTTAGGACAACTCCTCGATAGCGACAGCCTCCGACACCAATTCCATCTTCTTTGGTTTGGAGTTCTAATTTCATTTTAGAGTTGAATTCCTTCACTGAATTGATTTTATTCATCGTTTTTGCTACCTAAGAATCTAATTTGAGGCCCATTCGATTCTTCCGTCTCCACCATAACACCAAGAGCTTCAGCAATTTTTTGCTTCTCCGCCAATGAATTTTCATTAGTATCTTCTTTTCGTGCTTGCCCATTTAATTTCTCTCAGATTTGTAAAAAGAAAAACTTATTCAAATATCTATTAATCAAGGTGATTATTAACCATAGTTTCTTAGCAGACAAATCTTTTTTTCATAGCGTGTTTCTTTCTCTCTTTTTGGGTGGGAGAAGGATATGTTCGTTTCAAGAGGTGGACGTATTTGGTATTTGTGGAATTGAGATTTAGTGTTGTGAAAGTTAGAATTTCGTAGGCACTTCACTAAATATTTGAACGAGAATCCCACCTCAAACAACTCCATAGCCATTAATCCTCTCCCGTTTTTGAAAATACAAGAGTAATAATACCATTCATGGTCGCTATTTTCAGCAATCAAAACCAACTAGAACTCCGGTGAAAATGGGGATCTATGGTGAGAAAGAGAAAGGAAAAAGGAGGGTCACCATAGTGAGTCTTTTCCAGCAAAGTCCCTCGAGATTCAAGGTGATCTCCTGAATGTTCGATATTCCAAGGATCTATGATGTTGCTTGCTGGTCATGGACCCTGATTCGTTTGTTGTCTGTGTTTTGAGAGGGTGATGTGAAGGTAAAGAAGAGGAGAGGTAGGTGGAGGAGGGAGAAATGAAATGGGGAAAAGAGAGGAGAAAGGCTTGAGATACTTTTTTTTTGGTTGGAGAAAATGAGATGGAATTGGATTTTTTTTTTATCAAAAATGATATTCCCTTCGTTTCAATTTATGTGAATTTATTTGATTGAGCACAAAATTTAAGAAAAAAAAAAGTTTTGAACTTGTGGTGTAAAATGAGTTATATATATTTTATGTGGCTATAAATCATTGCATAAAACTAATTTGTTTTCAAATAGGAAAAGAAGTCATTCTTTTTGGCACGGATTAAAAAAGGAAATAGGTTCACATCTATACTATATTAAAAGTACGAAGGACCTTAGCGAAATATCGTTCGACTTTTTTACCCTTTAAAAATGGATTTTACACTAGACATTATAGTCATTTAAATTATTTTTCAAATATTTACACAGTCATTTTATTATATCCCTAATTTTTAGGAATTCGAAATCAATTCAACTCAATATTGAAACGATATGAAAACCCTAAAAGTAAGGGTAAGAGTTTTAGAATAGGACTACAACACATAATGAGTTAAATATACACATTATGAAATATGCACAGCTATCAATTTTAAATATGAAATTGATAGCTGAAGGAAGCAATTGTCTGCTTTCTCCACAAATATGGTTCATATTATCTGCTTTCTCTACAAATTTGTTCAGTCTTGGTGTTGTTGGTTTTGAACGAAGCAATTGAAGACCATGGAGCTATTTATTTTGACAATTCTTTCGTAAGTGGTAGATGAATTACTTATGAGTTACATAGTGTATGCAGTTTTTCGTCTGCTTGTGTGTCATAGTTATTTATTAAATTATTTATTACAATACAAAAACTCTTTTATTTTAAAAGTAACATTATAAAACTTAATCATTCTTCTGCATTTTTATTTAATTTAATAAATAAAATTCTTGTGGACGAAAAAACCTATAAAATATGTAAACTTAGCAAATTGATTATGCCCTTTCCTAAAACTTCTAGGAATTAAGTTGCCTATTACAAGTTGAAATCATTATTAGATGCGCTACTGTTCCAACAATAGTCTTATATAAAAATAAATTATTGAGAAATTTTTATGAGATTCATCTACTTAACTATGCCTTAGCGTCTATGATTTAAGGAGCATTCTTGGTTTATTATTACTGAAAATTAAATGTGTGCACAGAATGTGTGACTGACAAGGAAGCATGTAAAAAACTCAACATCAAATTTTAGAAATTCTTTTATAATAATACTTAACAATTAAACGTCAAAAATACATAAATA
>AWOL01S0124858.1:0-10151 GCA_000715115.1 Nicotiana otophora | reverse complement strand
TTCTCCTAGGGGGGTCCATCTCATAGTTCCGGGTAGAAGTACTCTTCACTCAGATGGTTTTACGTAGCTTAACCTAGGTAGAACCTTTTCGCCTGGGGGTATCCAGCTCATAGTTCCGGGTGGAAGTACTCTTCGCTCAGATTGTTTTACGTAGTTTAACCTAGGTAGAACCTTTTCGTTGATAGGAATCCAGCTCATAGTTTCCGAGTAGAAGTACTCTTCGCCCATGCTTGTTTTTCGTGGTTTAACCAAGTATAACATTTTCACCTAGGGGGATCAAGCACATTGTTCTCGGTAGAAGTACTCTTTGCCGAGGCTATTTTTCCTAGCTTAACCCAGGTAGAATCTTTTCGCCTAAGGGGATCCAGCTCATAGTTATGGGTTTAAGTACTATTCACTCAGGCTTGTTTTCCGTGGCTTAACCAGGTAGAACCTTTTCGCCTATGGAGATCCAAATCATAGTTTTGGGTTGAAGTACTCTTCCCCAAGGCTAGTTTTGTAGCTTAACCCTAGTAGAACCGTTTCGCCTAGGGGGATCCAGCTCATAGTTATGGGCAGAAGTACTCTTTGCTCAGGCTTGTTTTCTTTGGCTTAACCAGGTAGAACCTTTTCGCCTAGGGAGATCCAAGTCATAGTTCCGGGTAGAAGTACTCTTCGCCCAGACTTGTTTTCTAGCTTAACCCAAGTAGAACCATATCCCCTAAGGGGATCCAACTCATAATTCCGGGTAGAAGTACTTTTCCCTCAAGTGGTTTTACGTAGCTTAACCAAGGTAGAACCTTTTCTCCTTGGGGGTCCATCTCATAGTTCCGGGTAGAAGTACTCTTCACTCAGGTGGTTTTACGTAGCTTAACCTAGGTAGAACCTTTTCGCCTGGGGGATCTAGCTTATAGTTTCGGGTGAAAGTACTCTTTGCTCAGAATGTTTTACGTAGCTTAACCTCGGTAGAACTTTTTCGTTGAGGGAAATCCAACTCATAGTTTCCGAGTAGAATTACTCTTCGCCCATGCTTGTTTTTCGTGGCTTAACCCAGTAGAAAATTTTTGCCGAGGGGGATCCAGCAAATTGTTCTCGGTAGAAGTACTCTTTGTCGAGGCTATTTTTCCTAGCTTAACCCAGGTATAACCTTTTTGCCTAGGGGGATCCAGCTCATAGTTATGGGTAGAAGTACTCTTCGCTCAGGCTTATTTTATGTGGCTTAACCAGGTAGAACCTTTTCACCTAGGGATATCCAAATTATAGTTCCGGGTAGAAGTACTCTTCGCCCAGACTTGTTTTCTAGCTTAACCCAAGTAGAGCCATTTTGCCTAGGGAGATCCAGCTCATAATTCCGGGTAGAAGTACTTGTCCCTCAAGTGGTTTTACGTAGCTTAACCAAGGTAGAACCTTTTCTCCTAGGGGGGTCCATCTCATAGTTCCGGGTAGAAGTACTCTTCACTCAGATGGTTTTACGTAGCTTAACCTAGGTAGAACCTTTTCGCCTGGGGGTATCCAGCTCATAGTTCCGGGTGGAAGTACTCTTCGCTCAGATTGTTTTACGTAGTTTAACCTAGGTAGAACCTTTTCGTTGATAGGAATCCAGCTCATAGTTTCCGAGTAGAAGTACTCTTCGCCCATGCTTATTTTTCGTGGTTTAACCAAGTATAACATTTTCACCTAGGGGGATCAAGCACATTGTTCTCGGTAGAAGTACTCTTTGCCGAGGCTATTTTTCCTAGCTTAACCTAGGTAGAATCTTTTCGCCTAAGGGGATCCAGCTCATAGTTATGGGTTTAAGTACTATTCACTCAGGCTTGTTTTCCGTGGCTTAACCAGGTAGAACCTTTTCGCCTATGGAGATCCAAATCATAGTTTTGGGTTGAAGTACTCTTCCCCAAGGCTAGTTTTGTAGCTTAACCCTAGTAGAACCGTTTCGCCTAGGGGGATCCAGCTCATAGTTATGGGCAGAAGTACTCTTTGCTCAGGCTTGTTTTCTTTGGCTTAACCAGGTAGAACCTTTTCGCCTAGGGAGATCCAAGTCATAGTTCCGGGTAGAAGTACTCTTCGCCCAGACTTGTTTTCTAGCTTAACCCAAGTAGAACCATATCCCCTAAGGGGATCCAACTCATAATTCCGGGTAGAAGTACTTTTCCCTCAAGTGGTTTTACGTAGCTTAACCAAGGTAGAACCTTTTCTCCTTGGGGGTCCATCTCATAGTTCCGGGTAGAAGTACTCTTCACTCAGGTGGTTTTACGTAGCTTAACCTAGGTAGAACCTTTTCGCCTGGGGGATCTAGCTTATAGTTTCGGGTGAAAGTACTCTTTGCTCAGAATGTTTTACGTAGCTTAACCTCGGTAGAACTTTTTCGTTGAGGGAAATCCAACTCATAGTTTCCGAGTAGAATTACTCTTCGCCCATGCTTGTTTTTCGTGGCTTAACCCAGTAGAAAATTTTTGCCGAGGGGGATCCAGCAAATTGTTCTCGGTAGAAGTACTCTTTGTCGAGGCTATTTTTCCTAGCTTAACCCAGGTATAACCTTTTTGCCTAGGGGGATCCAGCTCATAGTTATGGGTAGAAGTACTCTTCGCTCAGGCTTATTTTATGTGGCTTAACCAGGTAGAACCTTTTCACCTAGGGATATCCAAATTATAGTTCCGGGTAGAAGTACTCTTCGCCCAGACTTGTTTTCTAGCTTAACCCAAGTAGAGCCATTTTGCCTAGGGAGATCCAGCTCATAATTCCGGGTAGAAGTACTTGTCCCTCAAGTGGTTTTACGTAGCTTAACCAAGGTAGAACCTATTCTCCTAGGGGGGTCCATCTCATAGTTCCGGGTAGAAGTACTCTTCACTCAGATGGTTTTACGTAGCTTAACCTAGGTAGAACCTTTTCGCCTGGGGGTATCCAGCTCATAGTTCCGGGTGGAAGTACTCTTCGCTCAGATTGTTTTACGTAGTTTAACCTAGGTAGAACCTTTTCGTTGATAGGAATCCAGCTCATAGTTTCCGAGTAGAAGTACTCTTCGCCCATGCTTATTTTTCGTGGTTTAACCAAGTATAACATTTTCACCTAGGGGGATCAAGCACATTGTTCTCGGTAGAAGTACTCTTTGCCGAGGCTATTTTTCCTAGCTTAACCTAGGTAGAATCTTTTCGCCTAAGGGGATCCAGCTCATAGTTATGGGTTTAAGTACTATTCACTCAGGCTTGTTTTCCGTGGCTTAACCAGGTAGAACCTTTTCGCCTATGGAGATCCAAATCATAGTTTTGGGTTGAAGTACTCTTCCCCAAGGCTAGTTTTGTAGCTTAACCCTAGTAGAACCGTTTCGCCTAGGGGGATCCAGCTCATAGTTATGGGCAGAAGTACTCTTTGCTCAGGCTTGTTTTCTTTGGCTTAACCAGGTAGAACCTTTTCGCCTAGGGAGATCCAAGTCATAGTTCCGGGTAGAAGTACTCTTCGCCCAGACTTGTTTTCTAGCTTAACCCAAGTAGAACCATATCCCCTAAGGGGATCCAACTCATAATTCCGGGTAGAAGTACTTTTCCCTCAAGTGGTTTTACGTAGCTTAACCAAGGTAGAACCTTTTCTCCTTGGGGGTCCATCTCATAGTTCCGGGTAGAAGTACTCTTCACTCAGGTGGTTTTACGTAGCTTAACCTAGGTAGAACCTTTTCGCCTGGGGGATCTAGCTTATAGTTTCGGGTGAAAGTACTCTTTGCTCAGAATGTTTTACGTAGCTTAACCTCGGTAGAACTTTTTCGTTGAGGGAAATCCAACTCATAGTTTCCGAGTAGAATTACTCTTCGCCCATGCTTGTTTTTCGTGGCTTAACCCAGTAGAAAATTTTTGCCGAGGGGGATCCAGCAAATTGTTCTCGGTAGAAGTACTCTTTGTCGAGGCTATTTTTCCTAGCTTAACCCAGGTAGAACCTTTTTGCCTAGGGGGATCCAGCTCATAGTTATGGGTAGAAGTACTCTTCGCTCAGGCTTATTTTATGTGGCTTAACCAGGTAGAACCTTTTCACCTAGGGATATCCAAATTATAGTTCCGGGTAGAAGTACTCTTCGCCCAGACTTGTTTTCTAGCTTAACCCAAGTAGAGCCATTTTGCCTAGGGAGATCCAGCTCATAATTCCGGGTATAAGTACTTGTCCCTCAAGTGGTTTTACGTAGCTTAACCAAGGTAGAACCTTTTCTCCTAGGGGGGTCCATCTCATAGTTCCGGGTAGAAGTACTCTTCACTCAGATGGTTTTACGTAGCTTAACCTAGGTAGAACCTTTTCGCCTGGGGGTATCCAGCTCATAGTTCCGGGTGGAAGTACTCTTCGCTCAGATTGTTTTACGTAGTTTAACCTAGGTAGAACCTTTTCGTTGATAGGAATCCAGCTCATAGTTTCCGAGTAGAAGTACTCTTCGCCCATGCTTGTTTTTCGTGGTTTAACCAAGTATAACATTTTCACCTAGGGGGATCAAGCACATTGTTCTCGGTAGAAGTACTCTTTGCCGAGGCTATTTTTCCTAGCTTAACCCAGGTAGAATCTTTTCGCCTAAGGGGATCCAGCTCATAGTTATGGGTTTAAGTACTATTCACTCAGGCTTGTTTTCCGTGGCTTAACCAGGTAGAACCTTTTCGCCTATGGAGATCCAAATCATAGTTTTGGGTTGAAGTACTCTTCCCCAAGGCTAGTTTTGTAGCTTAACCCTAGTAGAACCGTTTCGCCTAGGGGGATCCAGCTCATAGTTATGGGCAGAAGTACTCTTTGCTCAGGCTTGTTTTCTTTGGCTTAACCAGGTAGAACCTTTTCGCCTAGGTAGATCCAAGTCATAGTTCCGGGTAGAAGTACTCTTCGCCCAGACTTGTTTTCTAGCTTAACCCAAGTAGAACCATATCCCCTAAGGGGATCCAACTCATAATTCCGGGTAGAAGTACTTTTCCCTCAAGTGGTTTTTCGTAGCTTAACCTAGGTAGAACCTTTTCTCCTTGGGGGATCCATCTCATAGTTCCGGGTAGAAGTACTCTTCACTCGGGTGGTTTTACGTAGCTTAACCTAGGTAGAACCTTTTCACCTGTTGGGATCTAGCTCATAGTTTCGGGTGAAAGTACTCTTCGCTCAGATTGTTTTACGTAGCTTAACCTCGGTAGAACTTTTTCGTTGAGGGGAATCCAACTCATAGTTTCCGAGTAGAAGTACTCTTCGCCCATGCTTGTTTTTCTTGGCTTAACCCAGTAGAACATTTTTGCCTAGGGGGATCCAGCAAATTGTTCTCGGTAGAAGTACTCTTTGCCGAGGTTAGTTTTCCTAGCTTAACCCAGGTAGAACCTTTTTGCCTAGGGGGATCCAGCTCATAGTTATGGGTAGAAGTACTATTCGCTCAGGCTTGTTTTCTGTGGCTTAACCAGGTTGAACCTTTTCGCCTTGGGATATCCAAATCATAGTTCCGGGTAGAAGTACTCTTCGCCCAGACTTGTTTTCTAGCTTAACCCAAGTAGAGCCATTTCGCCTAGGGGGATCCAGCTCATAATTTCGGGTAGAAGTACTTTTCCCGCAAGTGGTTTTACGTAGCTTAACCAAGGTAGAACCTTTCCTCCTTGGGGGGTCCATCTCATAGTTCCGGGTAGAAGTACTCTTCATTCAGGTGGTTTTACGTGGCTTAGCCTAGGTAAAACCTTTTCGCCTGGGGGGATGTAGCTCATAGTTTCGGGTGAAAGTACTCTTCGCTCAGATTGTTTTACGTAGCTTAACCATGGTAGAACCTTTTCGTTGAGGGGAATCCATCTCATAGTTTCCGAGTAGAAGTACTCTTCGCCCATGCTTGTTTTTCTTGGCTTAACCCAGTAGAACATTTTTGCCTAGGGGGATCCAGCAAATTGTTCTCGGTAGAAGTACTCTTTGCCGAGGTTAGTTTTCCTAGCTTAACCCAGGTAGAACCTTTTTGCCTAGGGGGATCCAGCTCATAGTTATGGGTAGAAGTACTATTCGCTCAGGCTTGTTTTCTGTGGCTTAACCAGGTTGAACCTTTTCGCCTTGGGATATCCAAATCATAGTTCCGGGTAGAAGTACTCTTCGCCCAGACTTGTTTTCTAGCTTAACCCAAGTAGAGCCATTTCGCCTAGGGGGATCCAGCTCATAATTTCGGGTAGAAGTACTTTTCCCGCAAGTGGTTTTACGTAGCTTAACCAAGGTAGAACCTTTCCTCCTTGGGGGGTCCATCTCATAGTTCCGGGTAGAAGTACTCTTCATTCAGGTGGTTTTACGTGGCTTAGCCTAGGTAAAACCTTTTCGCCTGGGGGGATGTAGCTCATAGTTTCGGGTGAAAGTACTCTTCGCTCAGATTGTTTTACGTAGCTTAACCATGGTAGAACCTTTTCGTTGAGGGGAATCCATCTCATAGTTTCCGAGTAGAAGTACTCTTCGCCCATGCTTGTTTTTCGTGGCTTAACCGAGTAGAACATTTTCACCTAGGGTGATCCAGCAAATTGTTCTCGGTAGAAGTACTCTTTACCGAGGCTATTTTATTCTCTTAACCCAGGTAGAACCTTTTGGCCTAGGGGGATCCAGCTCATAGTTATGGGTAGAAGTACTATTCTCTCAGGCTTGTTTTCCGTGGCTTAACCAGGTAGAACCTTTTCTCCTATGGAGATCTAAATCATAGTTTTGGGTTGAAGTACTCTTCCCCCAGGCTAGTTTTGTAGCTTAACCCTAGTAGAACCGTTTCGCCTAGGGGGATCCAGCTCATAGTTATGGGTAGAAGTACTTTTTGCTCAGGCTTGTTTTCTTTGGCTTAACCAGGTAGAACCTTTTCGCCTAGGGAGATCCAAGTCATAGTTCCGCGTAGCAGTACTCTTCGCCCAAACTTGTTTTCTAGCTTAACCCAAGTAGAACCATATCCCCTAAGGGGATCCAACTCATAATTCCGGGTAGAAGTACTTTTCCCTCAAGTGGTTTTTCGTAGCTTAACCTAGGTAGAACCTTTTCTCCTTGGGGGATCCATCTCATAGTTCCGGGTAGAAGTACTCTTCACTCGGGTGGTTTTACGTAGCTTAACCTAGGTAGAACCTTTTCACCTGTTGGGATCTAGCTCATAGTTTCGGGTGAAAGTACTCTTCGCTCAGATTGTTTTACGTAGCTTAACTTCGGTAGAACTTTTTCGTTGAGGGGAATCCAACTCATAGTTTCCGAGTAGAAGTACTCTTCGCCCATGCTTGTTTTTCTTGGCTTAACCCAGTAGAACATTTTTNATCCAACTCATAGTTTCCGAGTAGATGTACTCTTCGCCCATGCTTGTTTTTCTTGGCTTAACCCAGTAGAAAATTTTCGCCTAGGGGGATCCAGCAAATTGTTCTCGGTAGAAGTACTCTTTGCCGAGGTTAGTTTTCCTAGCTTAACCCAGGTAGAACCTTTTTGCCTAGGGGGATCCAGCTCATAGTTATGGGTAGAAGTACTATTCGCTCAGGCTTGTTTTCTGTGGCTTAACCAGGTTGAACCTTTTCGCCTTGGGATATCCAAATCATAGTTCCGGGTAGAAGTACTCTTCGCCCAGACTTGTTTTCTAGCTTAACCCAAGTAGAGCCATTTCGCCTAGGGGGATCCAGCTCATAATTTCGGGTAGAAGTACTTTTCCCGCAAGTGGTTTTACGTAGCTTAACCAAGGTAGAACCTTTTCTCCTTGGGGGGTCCATCTCATAGTTCCGGGTAGAAGTACTCTTCATTCAGGTGGTTTTACGTGGCTTAACCTAGGTAAAACCTTTTCGCCTGGGGGGATGTAGCTCATAGTTTCGGGTGAAAGTACTCTTCGCTCAGATTGTTTTACGTAGCTTAACCATTGTAGAACCTTTTCGTTGAGGGGAATCCATCTCATAGTTTCCGAGTAGAAGTACTCTTCGCCCATGCTTGTTTTTCGTGGCTTAACCGAGTAGAACATTTTCACCTAGGGGGATCCAGCAAATTGTTCTCGGTAGAAGTACTCTTTACCGAGGCTATTTTTCCTAGCTTAACCCAGGTAGAACCTTTTGGCCTAGGGGGATCCAGCTCATAGTTATGGGTAGAAGTACTATTCTCTCAGGCTTGTTTTCTGTGGCTTAACCAGGTAGAACCTTTTCGCCTATGGAGATCCATATCATAGTTTTGGGTTGGAGTACTCTTCCCCCAGGCTAGTTTTCTAGCTTAACCCTAGTAGAACCGTTTCTCCTAGGGAGATCCAGCTCATACTTTTGGGTAAAAGTACTTGTCCCTCAAGTGGTTTTACGTAGCTTAACAAAGGTAGAACCTTTTCTCCTGGGGGGTCCATCTCATAGTTCCGGGTAGAAGTAATCTTCACTCAGATGGTTTTACATAGCTTAACCTAGGTAGAACCTTTTCGCCTGGGGGGATCCAGCTCATAGTTCCGGGAGGAAGTACTCTTCGCTCAGATTGTTTTACGTAGTTTAACCTAGGTAGAACCTTTTCGTTGATGGGAATCCAGCTCATAGTTTCCGAGTAGAAGTACTCTTCCCCATGCTTGTTTTTCGTGGTTTAACCTAGTATAACATTTTCACCTACGGGGATCCAGCACATTGTTCTCGGTAGAAGTACTCTTTGCCGAGGCTATTTTTCCTAGCTTAACCCAGGTAGAATCTTTTCGCCTAAGGGGATCCAGCTCATAGTTATAGGTTGAAGTACTATTCTCTCAGGCTTCTTTTTCGTGGCTTAACCAGGTAGAACCTTTTCGCCTATGGAGATCCAAATCTTAGCTTTGGGTTTAAGTACTCTTCCCCCAGGCTAGTTTTCTAACTTAACCCGAGTAGAACCGTTTCACCTAGGGGGATCCAGCTAATAGTTATGGGTAGAAGTACTCTTTACTCAGGCTTGTTTTCTTTGGCTTAACCAGGTAGAACCTTTTTGCCTAGGGAGATCCAAATCATAATTCCGGGTAGAAGTACTCTTCGCCCAGACTTGTTTCCTAGCTTAACCCAAGTAGAACCATTTCGCCTAGGGGGATCCAGCTCATAATTTCGGGTAGAAGTACTTTTCCCGCAAGTGGTTTTATGTAGCTTAACCAAGGTAGAACCTTTTCTCCTTGGGGGGTCCATCTCATAGTTCCGGGTAGAAGTACTCTTCGCCCAGACTTGTTTCCTAGCTTAACCCAAGTAGAACCATTTCGCCTAGGGGGATCCAGCTCATAATTTCGGGTAGAAGTACTTTTCCCGCAAGTGGTTTTATGTAGCTTAACCAAGGTAGAACCTTTTCTCCTTGGGGGGTCCATCTCATAGTTCCGGGTAGAAGTACTCTTCATTCAGGTGGTTTTACGTAGCTTAACCTAGGTAAAACCTTTTCGCCTGGGGGGATGTAGCTCATAGTTTCGGGTGAAATTACTCTTCGCTCAGACTGTTTTACGTAGCATAACCACGGTAGAACCTTTTCATTGAGGGGGATCCATCACATAGTTTCCGAGTAGAAGTACTCTTCGCCCATGCTTGTTTTTCGTGGCTTAACCCAGTAGAACATTTTTGCCTAGGGGGATCCAGCAAATTGTTCTCGATAGAAGTACTCTTTACCGAGGCTATTTTTCCTAGCTTAACCCAGGTAGAACCTTTTCGCCTAGGGGGATCCAGCTCATAGTTATAGGTAGAAGTACTCTTCGCTCAGGCTTGTTTTTTGTGGCTTAACCAGGTAGAACCGTTTCACCTAGGGATATCCAAATCATAGTTCCGGGTAGAAGTACTCTTCGCCCAAGCTTGTTTTCTAGCTTAACCCAAGTAGAACTGTTTCGCCTAGGGGAGTCCAGCTCATAATTCTGAGTAGAAGTACTTTTCCCTCATGTGGTTTTACGTAGCTTTGCCAAGGTAGAACCTTTTCTCCTAGGGGGTCCATCTCATAGTTCCGGGCAGAAGTATTCTTCACTCAGGTGGTTTTACGTAGCTTAGCCTAGGTAGAACCTTTTCGCCTGGGGGGATCCAGCTCATGGTTCCGGGTGGAAGTACTCTTCGCTGAGATTGTTTTACGTAGTTTAACCTAGGTAGAACCTTTTCGTTGATGGGAATCCAGCTCATAGTTTCCGAGTAGAAGTACTCTTCGCCCATGCTTGTTTTTCGTGGTTTAACCCAGTATAACATTTTCACCTAGGGGGATCCAGCACATTGTTCTCGGTAGAAGTACTCTTTGCCGAGGCTATTTTTCCTAGCTTAACCCAGGCAGAA
>AWOL01S0124849.1:28511-39157 GCA_000715115.1 Nicotiana otophora | reverse complement strand
TGAGCTTACATCAATTGACTTATGACGACTCGTACGTACGAAAACATGGGTTGTAACAAGAACTTAAGAGAAATTCAAAGTAACGTGAAGATCTTCCAATTTCAACTTACTTAGAAGGCCTCTCTAACTTAGTAACGTGAGAATTTCAGCATCTTCAACAAATTCAACAAGATTTCATGGCAATTCAACAAGATTTCATAGCATCTTAAGCAACGTGAGATTTTGCAATTACAAGGGAGTACAGTGCAATCTTTCTCAAGAATATCATACGGATTCTTCCCTACTCCGATCTTGCCGTCACGTGTTTTGTCGCCATTAACATGTGTTAAAGGAATTGTCAAGAGAATCGACTCAGGTATGTTAAGGCTAAGCCCTTCCTTCGTTTTGGCATGATCTCGTAACTATATGTGTTTGATAACAAGGCATAAAGAGAAGTTCATACTCCCGAATTTATATACATTATCCTTGTCTCATAAGTTACAGTATTCTCCCTTATCGGGACTTTATATTAAATTGAGTATTGTCTTCTTCCAGTCAAGCGAGCAAAGGGTCTATATATATTACACAATATTACAATATTTTCACCACCATCAAGCTTTAATCGATGGGCAGGCCCCTATTGGACAATCTCTGAACAGATGGTAAGTTATATACTGAGCCTACTATAGCTGAGTGCCTATGAGCGAGCCAAGAATGGCCGAGATATAGAACCTAGTATGGCCGAGTTCCTATGAACGAGCCTACTACGGCAGAGCAGTTATATATACCGAGCCCTATAAGGCCGGACAACTATTTTACTTACTATATTGAGAGAGTTGAGTCAGTATCAGCAGGTAACCATACAAGGTACTACATGACCATGATAGTAAGGTGTATAAGATATGTTAAAAATGAGTAGTATTTTAAGTAAGTTGAGATAATTATTAAATATGTGGGTAATTGGTAAATTATTGGGTAACAGGATATTATCTAATTAACTAAGAAATTATGGGATAATACCAAACCTTATGACTCGTAAGTCATTATGGATTATGTGGTTAAGCCACCACATAATGTGGGGAACATATCCATATATAAGACATATCAAAACTTAAGAGACATTCTAAGTAACGTGAAGATCTTCCAATTTCAACTTACTTAGAAGGCCTCTCTAACTTAGTAACGTGAGAATTTTGGCATATTCAACAAATTCAACAAGATTTCATGGCAATTCAACAAGATTTCATAGCATCTTAAGCAACGTGAGATTTTGCAATTACAAGGGAGTACGGTGCAATCTTTCTCAAGAATATCATACAGATATTTCCCTACTCCGATCTTGCCGTCATGTGTTTTGTCTCCATTAATATGTGTTAGTGGAATTGTCAAGAGAATCGACTCAGGTATGTTAAGACTAAGCCCTTCTTTCATTTTGGCATGATCATGTAACTACATGTGTTTGATAACGAGGCATAAAGAGAAGTTCATACTCCCGAATATATATACATTATCCTAGTCTCATAAATTACAGTATTCTCCCTTATCGGGACTTTATATTCAATTGAGTATTGTATTCTTCGAGCCAAGAGAGTAGAGGTTCTATATATATACACAGTATTACAGTATTTTCACCACCATCGAGCTATAATCGATGGGCAGGCCCCTATTGGGCAACCTCTGATCAGATGGTAAGTTATATACCGAGCCTACTGTGGCCGAGCGCCTCTGAACGAGCCCATAATGGCCAAGATATAGAGCCTAGTATGGCCGAGCGCCTATGAGCAATCCTACTACGGTAGAGCTGTTATATATACCGAGCCCTATAAGGCCGGACAACTATTTTACTTACTATATTGAGAGAGTTGAGTCAGTATCAGCAGGTAAGCATATCTTCAGATTATCTTTCACTCCTAGTTATTTTCAGTTATTATATTATAAGTTCAGTTTCAGCTTTCAGTTATTCTGTTGCCTTACATACTCGGTACATTATTTTGTACTGACGTACCTTTTGTCGGGGACGCTACATTTCTTGCGTGCAGGTTCGGACATACAGACGAGTAGACCTCCTCAGTAGGTGTTGACCGAGTTTAGCTTGATCGGTAAGCTCCACGTCCTTCAGAGTTGCTGGGTCTAGAGTTTTATGTACATCTTATGTATATATGTATATATATGTTATGGATAGTTCGGGGCCCTATTCCGATCACAGTACATCCATCAGTAGAGGCTTATAGACATATCCTGTCAGCTAGTGTAGTATGTTGGGCTTGGAAGCCTTGTATGTATATTTTGTTGGTTTGCCAGCTGTAGTAGTTATGACGGCCTTGTCGTCCCAGCTTTATATTGATATTTAGTCAGCGTTCGCAAATTGTCTTACAATGTGGCCCATGGCCAACGTATGACATTATATGTTCAGAGTCTCTTAGTCGCAAGTTGGTACGCAAAGCTAGGTGAGGCACCGGGTGCCGGTCTCGCCCCCCAAGTTCGGGGCATGAAAAATTCACATCCTCAATGATTCATCTTTCCTCCTAACAAAGTGAACCGGTGCGCCCCATGGTGACACACACGGTCGGATGAAACCCTTTTCTAACAAATCCTTCAATTGTTCCTTTAGTTCCTTCAATTTTGCTGGTTCCATTTTGTAGGGCAGAATAGATATAGGTTGCGTTCCTGGAATCACATCAATCCCCGTCTGACGGAATCATAGGGAGCTCATTAGGAAAGACCTCTAGAAATGCATTCACAACTAGCACAAACTCGAGCGTAGGCGCCTCAGCATTGGTGTCCGTAACCCGGACCAAATGATAGATACACCCCTTGTTAATCATCTTCGTGGCCTTAAGGTAAGAAATAAACCTACCCTTCGGCATCACATTATCCCCCTTCCATTCAACAACTGGCTCATTAGGAAATTCAAACCTCACAGTTCTAGTTCGGCAACCAAGCTTGGCAAAATATGAATAAAGCCAATCCATCCGCATAATTACATCCACATCAACCATCCCCAATTCAATGAGATCGGCCACAGTGTCCCAACCACACACCGTGACAACACAACCCCTATAAACTCGTGCGGCCATAATAGACTTGCCAACAGGTGTAGATACAGAGAACGACTCAGAAAGTTATTCCGGTTCTATCCCAAATTCCATAGCAACATAAGGGGTAACATAGGACAAGGTGGAATCGGGATTAATGCAAGCATATACATCATGAGTTTGGACAATCAATATACTTGTGACGACCTCTGTAGAAGCCTCTTCATTCTGGCGACCACTCATAGCATAGAATCGTCTGGGTCTTCCTGAACTCTACGCTCCAACCCTAGATGCACCACGCCCTGCTGGTGCTGAAGGGCCTTGAGCTGGAGGGGGTGCTAAACATGTAGCAGCTGGAGAACTGGATGGTTGTGTTGTGCCCGTGCCCGCACCCTGGAGGGATGAATGACACTCCCTCTGAATATGACCCCTCAATCTGCACCCGTAACATATATGTAAGTCCATGTAGTAGATCTCTGAGTGTATCGTCTCACACATGGGGCATGGGGGCCTCCGCTGCTGTAGGAATCTCCCTCCTGATCAGCCCTGATAGTGGGGTCCCCTGTTGCCCTGATTGGGCTTGAAGCGACTCCCCTACTGCTGACTGTGCCCCGCTGGTGGTGCACTGGCTGAAGACTGAGCATGAGACTGGGTTGGCCCTAATAACCCTCCCCTGAAAGCTGATCTTCCCCCACCAAATGACTCCCCAAAGCTGCCCCCGGATCTGGTCTTGCTAGTACCCTCTCGCTCCCATCTGTTCTTCAACTTACGGTCCTCTGTAGCTTGAGGAAATGCTACCATCTTCCCATAGTTTATGTCTCAATTCAAGGAAGCTGTAGCGGCCTCATTGATAACAAAAGGGGATAAGGTCCTGCACAAACCAGCGCACTCTAGCCTCCATAGTAGGCAATATGTGAATAGCATATTTTGACAGGCGCGCGAACTCCATGTGATACTCCCACACACTCCTGCTCCCTTGCTTAAGATTCTCAAACTCTGTGGCACGGGCTTCCCTAGTCTTGGTAGGCAAGAAGTGGTCTATAAAGGCATCCGCAAACTCACTCCATCTCGCTGGAGGGCTCCCCTCCTCCTAAGAGGCCTCCCAGAGCTCAAACCAAGAATATGCCACCCCTTTCAGGCGGTAGGCGGCCAACTCCACTCCTTCCGTCTCAGTAGCGTGCACATCCCGTAGAGTCTTATGCATCTCATCAATGAAGTCATGTGGGTCCTCCTCGGGATTAGGACCCGTGAACACCGGAGGATCCAACTGAAGAAACTTGTTCACCTTGGAACCACTAGAATCCCCTTGTTGGCTAGACGAAGTGGGTACAACATTTGATCTCTGTGCTTGAGAAGCCACTATCTGTGTTAGCATATGAATATCTCTCCTAAGATCCCCATCAGAAATACCAGAACCGGAAGCTGGGGCTGGAGGTGGAATCTGAATATCGATTGGAGGAACTGTTGCACCCTCAGTAGGTGCATGAACTGGTGTGGCCTAAACAAGTGTAGTGGAATCAGGTAGTGTAGCAGTCGGGGATTATCCGCACCCCTAGGGTATTCACCCGTCTCACCAAGTAAAGGGTCAACTGCCACTCCCAAGGCGGCATTGGCTCCTTGGCTAGTTCTTGCTCTCTTCTTAGGTGCCATATACTAAACGTTAATGGAGTGCACGAGTTCGAAGAGGAATAGTTGCACAATTAGATTCATTGCACGATCCAGAATATCAAAGAAGGGTATTAATCCTAAATGTCCAAGTAGCCTCCAACATATAGATGTGGTCGACAACACACCGATAAGAAGGACTCTACTAGACACGGCTCCGAGACATTCTAGGACACTTTAAAACCTTAGGCTCTGATATCAGGTTTGTCATGCACCAACTTTGGGAAGCGCGACCGGCGCTCAATTGAGTGAACTCGGCCGAGCAAGCCTTTCAGATACCGTCTACCCAACTCACCCATGATCAAGAAAAGACGTGATTTCATTAATTATACAGTAGGGAGCTCATTCATGCAATACTAAATCGTTTCATTAGCCATGGCACCTTTGAGTCTCAAAATACCCATTTCTTAGAGTTTGAGTGGAAAAAGTGATCAAACACAACATAACTGGTTTAACATTCCCAACATCCATATTGTAACACCTAGGAAAATTTTGAAGTGTTTAAATGTACAGCCCCATAAAATTTCGCAAATGAATTCAAGCTCGCCGCGGCTCGGAATCTTTGGGTTGAACAACGCACCAGAAAGTAAAGGAAATATTTTGGCAGAAAAGAGCGTTTATGCGGTCCATTATGCGACCGCATAATCACTCTGCGGGCCGCATAATGGCCGCATAAGTGAGGCAGGAGAGGATTAGTCTGGGAGCAATTATGCGGTCAACTATGCGACCGCATAACTGTTCTGCGGTGCATTATACAACTGAATAAAAGTTATGCAGACCGCATAGTGATCGCAAACTCAGATAGATTTTTGGTCATTTTGGATACCAATTATGCGACCGATATGCAGTCTACATAACCAGTATGTGGTCGCATATGCGATCGCAAAACCTGTTCCGGAGCTCAATTTTTGGGTTTTTAAAACTCGACCCTACTTCGTTAAATACACGTTTTGGGCCATTGTTGAGCAAATATCAGATATTTTAGAGAGAATGGAGAGTGTGTTAGAGAGAGAGGAAACTCTAGGCTAATTATTCAACAAGTCTTGCTCAAATCTTGGAATATTAACAAGGAAAATGCAAATGTATTTCAGCTAAGAGGTAAGGTTCCATAACCTAGTTTTCAATTTCGAATTTGGGTGGAAGATGGTTGAATATGAGTATGATTCTTGGGTATGATAGTATTATCTATACTTGCATGTACCAATACGATTTGTGGGAAGATTGTTGAGCTTAAATAAGTAATGATTGGGTTGTATAATGAAGGAAATCTTGTAGAAGAACGTTGTGGTTAAATTTGCACAACAAGTGTTTGATAAAATGCTCAAACGAGTTGAGACCATGAATATCTTCCTAATTATGATTCAATTTTGTTATGTCTCAAAAAAGATTGGGATTGCTAGAATTTCTGGAATGTTATAGTAATTTAAGGAAAGCTCAATTGAGGTATGTTGGCTAAACTTTCTCTCTTGGAATCGAACTCCATAATGTTCCCGTGAAGTATGGGTTGCGTATTTAAAATGAAGTGGCTTTGAATCATATTTCACATGAAGCTAGTATGCCAAATTGTGTGAGGAAATCTCAATATTCTTAAGACTCTTAATTGATCATATGTGTACCTAAAATATTGACTGGAAATGTATTATTGTTGATAACGAATAGTGAAAGTTATACTAGTGGCCAATGGTGCCAAGGAAATGAAATAATGTGAGAAAGATTATGAAATGAGCTTTGACTCAACTATTCCAAAAGAATTGACTTAACGAGCTTTGACCCATATGTGGCTGTTTTAGCTAATGCTATGCTTTGTAAGTATTTTTCAATGTATTTTGCGTTCTTACATATTCGTGAGTGGAAATTGTGTATGATTTTAACTTGTGCTTCGATTGCCAATCATTTTACTCCATTTATTGAAAAGAAATTTGTTGTGTTTAAAACCTTCATTATTAATGAACTTAAAGTTGTGATTTCCGGAATATTATACTTGTTTATAATTATGATGATGATCTATAAAAATGGATGAAATTAAAGTGTGGAATATGAAATACGGCCATTGCGCCATGAATAAAGAATCATATGTATGTCCAAGAGAGCCAATGAAAAAATAATGTTGTAAGTGGTTGAAAGTACAGATTAAGTGATATGTGATGTGAAAGGTTATGAGATGTACGTATTTGTACTTTTGTTTCCAATGTGTTATGAAATCCTATGGACGGTCTATTAAACGCATAGGTAATTATGTTATGAAATCCTGTGGACGGTCTATGAAACACATAGGTACATTGTGTTATGATATCCTATGGACGGTCTATGAAATACATAAGTATATTGTGTTATGAAATCCTGTGGACGGTCTATGAAATGTATAGGTACATTATGATGAAATCCTGTGGACGGTCTATGAGATGCATAGGTATATTGTGTTATGAAAGAGTATGGACGGTCTATGAAACGCATAGGTACATTGTGATATGAAATCCTGTGGACGGTCTATGAAACGCATAGGTACATTGTGATATGAAATGTTGTGGACGGTCTATGAAACGCATAGGTGCATTGTGTATAAGAAGTATAGGTGTACGGTATGAATAAACACTATGAACGGTCTATGAAATGCATAAGTGTATAATATGATATGTGAACACTGAGGACGGTCTAAGGAGACATATTATTATTGCAGACAATAGGTGCCCCTTTCGTTGTCCTTGTTTGTACAGGTTGTTTCAATTACATTATATTATGTGTTCCACCTATAGATAATATGGTCATTCTATTTTGAAAGAGGATTTATAGCTATACATACTAGTGCTATTCGACAATACTAACGTACCTTTTGCCGGGGGCGATGCATCTTTAATGGATGCATGTGGTTATATATCAGGTGGCATTGATAAGTGATAGCAGTACACTCTTCTCAGCTGATTTGGTGAGCCCCACTTCATTTCGGGGTCATGTATCTTTTGTTTCTCATGTAATTTATGGTTCAGGTATAGCCGGGGCCTTGTTGCCGGCATTTTCATATTACTCTTCAGTTGTACTTAGAGGCTCCGTAGACAGGTTCAGGTTGTGAGTGGTATGTGATGTAGGGAATTGGATTAGAATTGTTGGTATTTGACAACATGTTTTTCATTAAATCTATAAACTTGTACTATTTTGGAAATATTGAATGATGTTGTTAATGGGAATGAAATGGAAGCGATTAATGAAATCTCTTCAGTATTTGATTAACGGAGTACATCTCCTCTTTATTCAGGGATTAATTTGGGTAGAATGAAATGTAACAGGCTTGCTCAGTCGGGTTTACCCGGTTGAGCGCCGGTCGCGCTCCCCGAGTTTAGGGCGTGACACATATACAACCCACATAGTGTCTAGGAGCCTCTAAAGATACAGAAGAGAGTAAAGATGGTGCCGGCAATAAGGCCCCGGCTATACCTCAAAAAGTGACCATAATATAAACAAAAGGTATAATACATGACCCCGGAATGAAATGGGGCTCACCGAGTCCGCTGAGAAGAGGATGCAACACTATCTATGATAAACATTGTCTGCTAAGTAACCACCTGCATCCATTTAAAGAAGCAGTGCCCCCGACAAAAGGGACGTTAGTACCGTCGAATAGCACTAGTATGTAAAGCTAAATACCAACTCAATAGAATGAATAATAATACAAAGGGAACATTGAAGAATTCAATAAGGCTTCAAATAATGTTAAAACAACAAGTTAAGGATCATATATGTTTTCTAATCAATTTCCATATTATTAGGTTGGGTGATATTTAACATCAATATTCCACAATTCACAATACCTCTGTATTCTTACACGGAGTTCGATCTCGGCCCGATCGCTTAGGCCATCTCATTTGAGACATTACCACAATTGCATGATAATTTCCAGCATAGTACTACCATGTGTGCGGTATGGTGTCTGATTATGGCCCGATCGGCTAGGCCATCTCATTTGAGACATTACCACAATTTCACTACAATACCACTATGTTCTTATACGTAGTCTGATCTCGGCCCAATCGGCTAGACCATCTCATTTAAGACATTACCTTCTTCGGTCAGTCATCTCACATCGAACTTCTTTCATATACTTTCAATTCATTGGTACTAGTGATTATGATTACAAAGTCATTCTTGGCACTTGGCCGTATTTCATAGTTCGAGCTCCCTTTTCCACATTCAAATATCATTATCATTATCAACATAAATATGGCTTCCCATTCAATACATTAATTCACATATGAGCAATTTGGGAAATCTTAGGCACATAGAGGCCTTTCATACAATTTGGAAAAACAACCTTTATTTCAATCTTAACATGAAGTCTTAACATTCCTAACACATATTCCACATTTTTGAACATATTCTCAAGTGGAAAGATGGCATGATGAAGCATTTAGAATAAACATTGAACAAATATCCTTCAACACAACCATATTAGGAATAGTCAATTCAATAATAATCAAGGACTTACTCCAATCACATGAACACCATGGGATTCGATTCTAAGAAGAAGGGGGTTTAGCCAACATACCTCAGTTGATCTTCTCAAACTCTAAAATGATCTGGAATTCTTAGCAACTTCAATCTATTTTAGAAATATAACAAGTCGAACAAAAAATTAAGAAGATGATCTTGGTTTTAGCTCATTTGAACATTTTATCAAACACTAGGTGTGCGTTAAGGTTCTAAGGCTCTTTTGTGGAAGCTTCCATCATTTCTCAACCTACTATCTACCATTTTTAGCTCACAACTTCCCAAATACTTCAAGGATGCATTCATGCAAGACAACAACCCCCACACTGCCTCTTTAATTACCCCATTTATGCAAAATTTCGAAATTGAGATCTAGGACATAGATTCTTACCTTTAGGGTGAAGACTCCCTTTGTTAATCCTCAATGATTGAGCAAGAATTGATGGATAATGGATAATATTTCTCCCCCACTCTAAGAACTCTCCCTCTCACTCTAAAATATCATAAATGTGCTCCAAATGATCTATGGGGTATGTTTTAACGGAATTGGGTCAGGTTTAAAAACCCCAAAAATAAAGCTCCGGAACAGGTTCTGCGGTGGCATATGCGACCATATAGTGGTTATGCGGTCCGTGAAATGACCGCAAAAATGGTGCCAGAGCTAGAAAGAAACTGACCTGGTCTGTGGTCACTATACGGCCCGTAGACCTGTTTTGCAGTCGCATAATGCACCGCAGAACCGTTCTGCGGTTTCATAGTGCACCGCAGAACCACCTTCCGAAAAATCATAAGGCGGGATATGCGACAAGAATGAGGCCCGCGAAACGGTTATGCGGTCGCATAATTGCCGCAAAATTGGGCATCAAAAATTCCCCAGAAAAGATGCAGCGCCCCCGGTTACATAAATGCGTATCTTTGCCCAACGTTTTCCTTCAACTCCTCAACGCATTGTTCAATCCAAAAAGTACCAATCGCGGCGAGCTTGCGAGTTTAACCTCTACGCCTACTTTGGCATCACAGAATCTGGGTTTTTAGGAAAACGTTACGGGGCCTTACATGTTTGAACATACTAAAGAGTTTTGTGAATGGCAAGAACTTGTGGGAAACAAGTTGGATACATTAAGTGGAAAGGATGTTTCAATTAGCACACGACCCGATTTGTAACATATATAACTCCCAAAATATAAAAACTCAGGAGGTTATCTACCTATCAAATTAAAGACTTTTGAGTCTAGTTTCCAACGCATCAAACCGTTCATCATTTGAATATTGCTACACAAAGTTATGGTTATTTTACCGGACCTATGCTATATGCGCGGCCAGACGCGTGGTCGCGCATATTGGAAGGTATTCTACCTTGTGTGCATGACCAGATGTGCGATCACTTGCTCAGATGCCTGACCGCGCACGTAGGAGCCCTAAAACTACCCACAAGGCCGGGGAGAGAAAGTGGCTGAGTCATTTCTTCAAGACTAGGGATTTCTCTCC
>AWOL01S0124849.1:0-28109 GCA_000715115.1 Nicotiana otophora | reverse complement strand
GGTAAGTCATTTCTTCAAGACTAGGGCTTTCTCTCTGTCACCCATCCGGCCAAGGCTTCCAATACACACCTAAGGTGAGTTTTTAAGTGTGTGTTTATGATGATTTCACTTCTTAATCACTAGTTACAACAAGTTTTTGATTGTATTCCATAGGATTCATTCAAAATCTCAAGAACACCCCAAAAGTTATCTTTCAAGATTTGGTCTACAAGAGGTATGTCCACAATCTCTAACTAATCTATGGTGATTATTTATGTATGAAATTGTGCTATGACTTATGGGATGGTGATTGGAAGCAACAAGTGCCTAACTTAGGTTGTGTTGNCAAGTTTTTGATTGTATTCCATAGGATTCATTCAAAATCTCAAGAACACCCCAAAAGTTGTCTTTCAAGATTTGGTCTACAAGAGGTATGTCCACAATCTCTAACTAATCTATGGTGATTATTTATGTATGAAATATGTGCTATGAATTATGGGATGGTGATTGGAAGCCACAAGTGCCTAACTTAGGTTGTGTTGGTGTTTTAGAGATTGTAAAATGGTTTAATTGATGAGATTGATGGTTTGGGATTAAATTGTTAGGCATTCATGTGCTAATGGAAGTTGTGGATGGCCTATAGGCAATTGTGAGGTGAATCATTAGTGTGGAAGGTGGTTGTCAGGTGAAGAAATTCCATTGGAGGGGGTTGTAGAAAGATATGCACACTAGATGTTTGATAAAAAGTCTAAATGACTTAATGTATAGAAATCTTGCTAATATTGGTGCAAATGTGTTGCATTGTTATAGATTGAATTTGTTTAGTATGGTGGAACGTCGTAGTATTGTTAAGGGGCGAATTTCAGGTATGTTGGCTAAACTCCTCTTTTATAATTGAACCCCCTAATGGCCTTGTAAATCCCGTGTTGCTCATTATAAATTGATTTTTCTGAATAAGCCTTGTGTCAAGAGATATATGCGTTCAATTTGTATTCCAAATCTTTTGTTATGTTGAGTTACTATTTGAGGAGGTGATTAAGCATGGACTTTGTGTTAATATGTTATGATTTAAAAATGTGCTTCTAATGAAAGCTAGCAAGTCAGATTGTGTAAGAAATCACATGTGTCTAAGACCCTTAATTTGGATAGTTGCTCCAATGTGTATTTAAAGTCTTGATTGGAAATGTCTTGTTGTTGATAATCTATAAAGATGCTCAAAAGTAAAAGAAGTGAGTTGAAGATATAAATTGTGGCCACCGTGACATGAATGAAAACAATACTTATGGATAGTGGTGCCAATGAAATGAGATAATGTGAGAAAGATTATGAAATAAGCCTTGATTTAACTATTCAAAAATTACTTCAGAAGTAGATTTTACTTTGTGAGTATTTTACTAAAGTCATGTCCCAATGTGGCTGTTTTAACTAATGCTATGCTTTGTGAATGTTTTCAATGTGTTTAGCGTTCTTTCATATTCGTGAGTGGAATTGTGTATTTCCCTTTTTGGGGAAAAGTATTTCAAGAATAAATGGTATGATACTCCTTTATGGGTTTTAACTTGCACTTCGATTGCCAATCATTTTACCCCGTTTCTTGAAAACAAATCTATTGTGTTTAAAGTCTTCATTTCTAATGAACTTAAAGTTATGCTTTTCGTAATATTATATATGTTGATATTTATGATGTTGATCCATGAGAAGGAAAGACATGAAAGTGTGGAATATGAAATGCGGCCATTGTGCCATGAATGAAGAATCATATGTATGACCAAGAGAGCCAATGAAATAATGATGTTGTAAGTGGATGAAAATGCCAGTGAGGCTATAAATGGTGTGAAAGGTTATGAGGTAAATGCATTTATATTGTTGTTCCCTTTGTATGAAAATCAAAAATAATTTTTGGAGTATCATTAGTCATCGAGGAAGGGTAGGTGGAAATAACCTAACCCCGAAACTACACGTATCGGTGTAGGAGTGGATTGTGATTTTCCCCCTTATTTGGGATGGGATTGATGTGATGAAAATATTTACCCTTAATTGGGATGAGATTATTGATAGAAAAGTATGATGTCGATCCACACAGCATTGTGGTGAGATGGCCTAGTCGATTGGGTTGTGATCGGACGCCATGCAGCACACATGGTTGTGATTGTGCTGGAAATTTTAATTGAAATTGTGATTGTGGTTGATGTATCAAATGAGACGGCCTATCCGATCGTCGTGATCTGACTCTGTGCAAAAAATACGGTGGTATTGTGAACGGTGGCATATTGGTACTAAAGATCTCCCAACTAAAAATAATATTATCTTAAACAGACCTGTGTCCGGGCACCCATTTTCTTAATTTAAAACCCGATTCCCATTCCGTTAAAACACCCCCTTTAGTCTATTTTGAAGCTCATTTTTGATATTTCTAGTGTGAGAGAGAGAGGGTTCTAGAGGGAGGGCCTAATTCCCACCAATTAATCTTCAACCATCACTCAAAGCTTGGAAATATTCAAGTAGAGTACCAAATTCTTCACCCTAAAAGGTAAGGCTTCATCACCCCAGCTCTTAATTTCAAACATAGCTATAAAGGGGGTATTAGTGTGATACTTCATGGGTATGAGGGTGGTTCATCTTGCATGCATGTGATAAAGAGTGTGGGAAAAATAAAAAGTGAACTAGAACCATGAACGTTTTCCTAATTTTGGGTTCAATTTGTATATTGCTAAAATAGATTGAGGTTGCTAAGGGTTCCGGATAATTGTAGAGTCTAAAGAAGCGCGATTGAGGTATGTTGGCTAAACTTTCTCTCTTGGAATTGAATTCCATAATGTTTCTGTAAGTTTTAAAGTATGGGTTACGTATTAAACGATTATGGCTTTGAGTCGTGTTTCAATGAAAGATAGAACTGCCTAAAAGCTTTTGTACTAAATTCATGCCCATTAGTGGCTTCTTTAACTAATGCTTTGATTTATAAAATATATCCAGTGTGATTCGAGTTCTATATACTCATGTGTTGAAATTTTACATTGTCATTTTTGGGGGAGGGTATTGCAAGAGTAAATGGTGTATTGACTGTTTATGATTTTTAAAATATCCTATATGTTGATACTTGATGGTGACCTTTGAAATTGAAGAGGTGAAAGTGTGGAATATGAAATATGGCCATCGTGCCAGGAATAAAGAATCTTGTGAATGGCCTAATGAGCCAAGGAAATATTGTCGTTGTGAATGACTGGAAATACTAATAAGAATTCATACAATGTGAAAGATGTTGAGGTGCGTACAATTGTATTTATGATATTTCTGTTTGCAAATCAAATCAAAACTATTCTTGGGAGCATCATTAGAAATACCGAGGAAGGGTGGGTCATAAGGCCCACACATGAAACTACACGTGCCGGTATAGGGGTGGATTGTGATATTATTCCCCTTAATTGGGATGAAACTGGAACCTTTGTGTATAGGAAAAGTCAACCCGCACGGCATATGTGGGAAGGCGGCCTAGCTGGTCGGGTGGAGATCAGATGCCATATTGTGCATATGGTGGTACTACTCTTGGTAACAACATTCTTTTGCATCACCTGTCAAACCACATTGTTCGTGGGGAGATGGCCTAGCCAATCGGGCGTGATCGGACTCTGTGCTAACAAAGACGGTGGTATATCGGTGCTAATGATCTCCCAACAAAAATTATATATAAAGTTCGTATTTTGGAAATTATTATATTTTAACTGGACATTTGGATATTGTTGATTGTCACTTGTTGTTTCTATATGTTGCCTTTTCTTATATGGGCATTGTATTTTAAAAGAGGATTTTTAGCTATACATACTAGTGCTATTCGACAGTACTAACGTCGCTTTTGTCGGGAGCACTGTATCTTTAATGGATGCAGGTAGTTCTTCAGCAGACGGCATTGATCAGTGATAGCAGTACACTCTTTTCAGCTGATTTGGTGAGCTCCACTTCATTTCGGGGTCATGTATCTTTTGCTTCTCATGTACAGTGTTTTGAGGTATAGCCGGAGCCTTGTTGCCGGCATTTCCATATTACTCATCTATTGTATTTAGAGGGTCCGTAGACAGGTTGAAGGTTATGGTTGATGTTGGGAATTGAACTCGAAATGTTGGTACTTGGAAATTATGTTTGTCATTAATTCTATAAACTCGTAATGTTTTGGAAATTATGAATGAAGTTACTAATGGGAATAAAAAAGAAGTTGTTAATAAAATCTTTTCAGTGATTAATTAATGGACTACATCTCCTCTTTATTCATGGATGAGTTTGGGTAGAAGTAAGTCTAATAGGCTTGCTCGGCCGGGTTCTCTCGGTTGAGCGCCGGTCGCGCTCCCTGAGTTTGGGGCGTGACCATTTCCATGGTTTTTCACTTTCTTACATTGGCACTCTATTTTGAAAGAGGACAGTTAGCTTTACATAGTAGTGCTAATCCATATGTACTAACATCCCTTTTTTCGGGGCACTGCATCTTCAATGGATGCAGGTGGTTCAGCAGCGGACATTTTTGATGCTCCTTAGCAGTTACTCCCTATTCAAAAGGTTTTGGTGAGCCCTACTCTATTACGGGCCTGATGTCACTTGATGTTATACTTTGTGTTTTGAGGTATAGTCGGGGCCTTGTTGCCGGCACTTCCATACTACTCCTCGGTTGTACTTAAAGGCTCCGTAAACAGGTTGTGGGTGATGTTTGATGCTGGGAATTAAACTAGATGTGCTGGTATTTTTGGCAAACATGTTTTTCATTATATCTATAAACTTGTAATAATTTGGAAATTATAAATGAAGCTGCTAATGGAAATGAAATGGGGGTTGTTAATAAAATCGTTTTAGTGTTTGATTATTGGAGTACATCTCCTCTTTATTCATGGACGAGTTTGGGTAGAAGGAAATCTAACAGGCTTGCTCGGCCGGGTTATCTCGGTTGAACATCGGTCGCGCTCCTCGAGGTCAGAGCATGACATGCGCTATGCTGGGCATTAGTGGGGAAATCCAGAGAGCATCAAAATTGACAGGCAGCAGAGTTTTGGGCAGCCGCGACGCACCACGTGCCGCCCCACGCACTGCGGTTGTGGTGATTTCTCAGAGTACTGATTTTTGCTAGATTTTTGACGTGAAGACTTGATTCTCGACCCTCGAACACGATCCCGGATTAAGCCCTTGGGCTTTTACTCAGACTTCAAAGCTCCAAATAGCTCGAATTAGCTCCACAACATCTACATAGCCAGTAATGACTCCTACAAGGCATAAAACGCACAATAAGTGCAAAACACTTCCAATTAAAGCTCAAACACAAATAGGGTGTAGTGAATTAGAGTGCAATAAGCGACTAAAATACGAGATTATAGCGTACCATTAGCATGACACTTTAAATATTCCATGATTCGCTGAGCTATTCGGACTTACGGGTTGAGTCCTTTACTCTAGGTTTCTTTAATGTCTTTTATATACTAATTTTCATGCCATATGTACTCGGTACTATATTCATACTAACATCCCTTTTTCCTGGGAACGCTGTGTTTCATGCATGCAGGTTTAGATAAACCGAAGGGTAGACCTCCTCAGTAGGTATTGTCCGAGTTCAGCTTGAACGGTAAGCTCCACATCCTTCGGAGTTGTCGGCTCTAGGGTTTCGAGTACATATTATGCATATATATATATTATGGGTAGGTCGAGGCTATATTTCGACCACAGACAGTGCAGTATATTGGGCTTATAGGCCTTGTATGTATATTGGTTTGGTTTGTTAGTTGTAGTAGTTATGACGGCCTTGTCGGCCCCTCTTTATAGTGATGTTCAGTTAGAGCTAGTCTCCTTTCAATTTTATATTTTGTTTCAAAATTTGTTTTGCAATGTGGCCCTATGGCCAAAGTATGACATTGTATGTTCATAGTCCCTCAGTCTCAAGTTGGTACGCTCGGTTAAGTGAGGCATCGGGTGCCAGTCTCGCCTCCCAAGGTTTGGGGCTTGAAAAACATGGTATCATAGTAGTTTTGTCCTAGGGAGTCTACAAGTCGTATCTAGTAGAGCCTTGTTTATGGATGTGTTGTTCCCCACACTTATAAGCAGGAGGCTATAGGGCATTTAGGACTGTCACTCTTTCTTCTTACTCTAGATCGTGTGATAGAGCTCAGTTGTAAGAATTCAAACTCCTAAATTCTAGTTTATTCGTAATACAACAATACCTACATTGTGAAAGACAGTTGGTAAGAGATTGAATGTGGCTGCGGAAGAGTTGAAGTAATGGAACTCGATTTTGCATCATGCTTATGATGAGTAAATACGATGTCTTTAGCAGATCAAGTGTGTACTAAGACATGTACGCTTCTTGATAAAGAGTCCTAAGGCATGGATATCTATCCACCCATATGGTAAAAAGTAATAAGAGTATTAGAAGGTAGATACAAGTTTCAACAAGTAAAAAAGCAAGGTGAAGAAGGGTATGAGGTACCTAGTTAGTGAAGATTATTAGTATTTACAATTCAGGCAGAGAAACATAAGCATTTTGAGTTACTTTGAACAGTAATAGAGAAATATACAATTGGCCACACCCATCTCAGTTATTCACTGTGGGAGCTAACAGATACAGTTTAAGAGAAGGATGGGATATCAAGATCCAACAAGGATTAGAGTAACCCAAAATGGTGGATGGATTGTTATCATTAGCTAATATTTCCGCAGGATAGTGCAAACGTGGTAATAGATCTCCTTGTGAGACACCTAGATGGTGCACTCTAGAGTAGTACATTTAGATATGAATACTAAAATTTTCAGAAAATTTGAAAAGATGGGTAGTAGAATCGTAGAAGGGATAAATATTTACCTTAGTATGACTCCCGCCCATAGTAAAAGAAAAGAGAGAAAGTTAGGCGTCACGAAGAGCCAATGAGATGAAGCCAGGGGGGCTAAAAGTGAAAGAATATTTTGTTGTAGTTCTTCGAATAAAGTAATAGACATAAATATTAGAAGGAGAATAAGAATAGAGTAAATGAAGCATTATGAGTAAGATGTCATAAATGAGTGATAACGGTAAATCAAATTATGACAAGATGACAGAGTCTATGGTCAAGTGAAAGGATATACAAGAGGAGGCAGGCCTTGAAACAATAATAGAGTATAAGCTATAAAGTCATGTCCTCATTTCGAGAAATAAGTTGGTAACTCCAACGTGATTACCAGAAGTAAAAGTTAAAGCCCCGGAGTAATAGAAATCAATATGGGCCAGTGAACAAGATAAACTAAAATAAATTAGGGACCAAAGGATTTGATAATAGTCGGCATCAAGAGAATTTCAAAGATTGCGTTCAAGAAATAACATAATGGACAATAGAAGAATAACCTTTAAAGGTCATTTAGGCATACGCTTCCCTAAAGCAAGCACTGTGAGCAGAGTTAAGCTTAAAAGACTAAGTGTGCCAGTTACACTATGTGTCACCCTTGTGCATAAGGAATTCAGTTATCCTTAGTACATAAGGGTTATCATAAGGCGAGTAAGGGTCATTGATGATGTGAAAAGATGTCAAAGATAAAGAGGTAAAACATCTATAGGTAGATCTTTGTAGAACTAAATCTTAGTACTCCATAAAGGGAGGAAGATGGTGTGATGTGGTATTAAGTTGGAGTTAAGTGGTTCAGGTAACTATGGAATGCTAAAGGAAGAATGTGGTAAAAAGGCAAAATGGATGAGGTTGCATTTATTCAAATCCTATAGATGAGTCGCGACTCTAGAACATTATACAATCACGACGCCGGGGAGAGGCACTAAGAGTTCCCAACTAGGATGTAGTTGATAAATAAGTGCGAATGGACACTTTATATATCAGGAGCCAGTACGAGAGGTAAATTAAGACAAAGGACATATCCCAAGAGAGATTACGTGAAATATAGATATGAGAATGGACCAATGAGTAGTTAGTAGTTGATTCAGGAAGAGCCTAGTTATGGCTAGACAAGAGGATATAGACAAATCAGCAAATCATGCAAGATAAATGTAGTGAAACCCAACATAGTGAATTCAGTCTCGCAGATATGACATTGTAATCTTTGAGAAATATTCAGATATGAGTTGGTATAGTTAAAGGTACCGTATGAGTGTTACGAAAATAAAAGAGAGTGCCACTGGAATGGTAGTAAAAATTTCTGTTCAGAAAAAACCCTACGAGCACAACGGCGCAGAGGTAAGTAACTAGGGATAATTATAGGCGAGCAAGAACATAAAATATTCCATCAGGTATATGATGTAATGAGCTTGCAGCTTTAAGAAAGTCAGAGGGTCTTACCTAACTACTACAACGAAAGACTAGCTGAGGAAATAAGGAATAAGGCTTCAACTTAATCATAGTAACTTGAAGAAAAAATGGTGTTGTAACAACAGTCTCACTACAACATTCGATGAACTCCACCATAAGATAGTGACACCTATTGTGGCTAATAAATGTGAAGTAAACAAAGTGATATTTGAGATCATATGCATTACAGGGAACTCAAGTATTCGTGGGCACTAAGATAAGACAAGTATCAGAATGACCAAGAAAAGAAATCAATTATGTTTAAAGACAACTGAGAAGGCACGAAAGGAAATATAAGGTGCTAGCAAGTTAAAGGAAGGTTGCGAGTATTATAAATTGATATATGTAGGTCGCAAGCTAAAGTATGGAATAACGACAAGGGTTTTGGTAGATAGGAGTAAGGATAAGAAAAGGTGGGTGAGAGGGTGACAATAATAGGTAAGGCCTCGAGATTAAGCCCATCAAAACAAGAGGGCTGATTGTTTCCGTAAGTTTGAATTAAATCGGAGGAGTCTAAGACTAGGAGGAAATAGAATATATGCAATGTAGCCCTAGAAGTAGAATAAGGGTATAATTGTGATAGATAAGAGGATGGCGTTTGGGCCTTTGATTGAGTAATGATTTAAAGAAAAGGCATTTCATGAATTGCACGGGATTAGAATACCCCCATAAGATGAATCACATCGGGATGCTATGAAGTATAGTATCATCCCTAGGTGGATCAGGAAAATCACTTCAGATGTTCCCCGATGAGACGTGAGCCCTAGTGACAATGTATAACATAAGAGGTTTCAAGTTATCAGTGGTAGATTGTAGATCAACATTAAGATGAATCAACAACAGATGGATAAAAGTTCCAACGTATGAGAGGAGATAAAGATGTCATTCTTTAGATGAACTGTAATAAGGAAGCATTAAAGGTCTTAGATATATACATATAGGATAAGCAGTGAGAGAGTAACCTGGAGTTGGGGTGTAGACCTGGGTAATAATAAACCAAAGTAAGATTTATGGTATAGTAAGACCTACCTAGATGTAATAAAGCCATAAGTATAGATAACCGAGGCTATGAAAAAAGATATAGCAATAGTCGTAAGTTCGACAAAGTACCGAGCGCAGAACTCAGTACACCTATAGATGCCTAGAGGAACAACTTAGCATAGATCGGTATATGTTCACAAATTGAGGCCTAAACATTGGCTAACATGTAGAGGTAAAAGGAGATAAGAGTTGCATAGGCACACTTAGAAGATCAAAGTCATACAGGCAGCATGATAGAAGGTAGCAACAATTACGAGATTGGAAGAATTCCGACCACAAGTTGTTGTGTGAGAGAGAGGCTAAAGGGGGGAATACCTTAGCCTTTGAATTTATTCACAAAACAGTTGACTAGATGTCAAGGAAAGTATTAAAGTATTCATAAAAGCTATAGGTTATGAGACTGATAGGCGCATCAGTCAACATTCGAGGACGAATGTTTCAAAGGTGGGAATGATGTTAAACCCCATGTTTTCGTACATAAAAGTATGTCGTAAGTCAATTGATGTAAGCTCATAAATGACATCGTCTTTGAAATTACATAAATTAAGTTAATCATGTTACCTCGGAGGCTACAAAATGTTAAAGATCAAGGATAAGAAGTACCATAAGGTTTGGAAGGCTTAGAAGTTAAACAAATTGAAGAAAATAAGTTTCGTCGAAAGTCGAGAAGTTGGGAATATTATAACATGTACTTTTGGGGTGATACTAGGTTTCTTAACATGATGACGAGGTTATGTTATGAGTTATTTTAGTCGTATGATGGTCGTGTGTTTCATTTTAAGGTCAAGCGAGTTGTGAAACAAAAGTTGGCAAAGGTCATCACAAGTTACATTCATAAATGTGCTAAATATTAGGTCAAATATAGCTGAGGTTGTCTCCCAATATACTAGGAATTACGGGATGATCTACCTTCCAAATTGAATATATACGAGTCTAGTTTCTAAAGCATTAAATCTTTCATCGATACAGCATCGTAGTAGAGAGATATTCGCATTTCCACACGACCGCGCAAGCAGCTCCCAATGGGACCCACTTAAGCGGTGGATGACCCTTGAACATTTTAAAGGGGTTGGACGACTCATGTTTTGTCATTTTCGATGAAGAACAGTTCCCAAACTCTCTCAACACTTCCCTAACAGTTCTCCAAGGTGCCAAGTCGAATCTAAGGTGGGTTTACCTAAACCTAACCTCAAAAGTTAGCATAAGTGAAGAAGATAGTCTCTATGGTGTTGTGATGTAATTAAGGGTGCTTGTAAGCTAAGGGAAGCAAGTCTAGGCCCACGATCAACACAATTCAATGGTCTCCCCCTACTACGTATTTTTCTTTAAGCACAGGATTGACAGGAATTAAAGGGCGCCAGATAACACCTGAATCAACAACAAACCCGCTACAACTTCATGAACCCTCAATTTTCCATTATTATTCAATTTATTTCAGTCTCGTATAGCTAAGGACTAACTTTGAATTCCTGGCAGGTATCTTGGAGTCAAGCCTCCAACACAACCAGATCTCTGTCCGCTCTGCTAATCGGAGAACCCTGTACATATCGAACCGTGTACTATGTTGGAGCACCTTGTACATATCAAACCGTATGCTCTGCCAATCGGAGCACCTTGTACAGATCGCACCGTCCGCTCTACCAATCAGAGCACCTTTGTACAGATTGCAATATCGCTCCGCCAAATCAGAGATTTTGAATAGATCATTGCAAACCTCATCGCAAACTTCGCCAATCGAAGGATGGACCATTCAGTTTTGTCATGCATTCCGCCAATCGACGATCACAAATTAGTTCTACATTCAAGATTATCTCTTGGGCATGCCCATTGTTTTTCCTTACTTCATCTTGAATGTCTTGACATATTATTTGTGCATCTTACATGCATTTTTGCATTATTGTTTGGTTCAAATTTGAATACTCCCATCACACGAAGATTCAAATTCAAAGTCAAATACTCCCATCACGCGGAGATTCAAGTTCAAATTCAAATACTCCCATCTCACGAAGATTCAAATTCAAAGTTGAATATTCCCACCGCGAGGAAATTCAAATTCAGAGTCAAAATCAAAGTCGAACACTCCCATCGTACGGATATTCAAATGCTCCAACAACCTCGAAACGATACACAGCCCGGCTAACATTCATAGTCAAACTCAAACGCATGTCCCCGGCATCCCAAATAATACTCCAGAGCTCGGAGGATTCAGATTCAAACATCCCACAACCTAGAGATCCCAAATAAAGGCTAGTCGGAAGTCAGGCATTGTTATTCCAACATGTTTACATCCTAACGATTTTGCGTTATGATATATAGGTATGTGTGTGTCTTTCTTTTTGCAGGTTCAAAAACTACAACGTGGAACGCTCTCTAAGCAGCAAACCAGTTTACACCGCTATGAGGAACAATAGACTCATAAGCAAGCCAAGGATCTAGTCTCCAACTTAATTTGATTAGTAGAACTCCAAAATTATTAAATCTCTCAAATCCTATAATCAAGGTTTAATTTAGAAGTTATCGGGTCCCAAAATCTTTCTGTTATGTGGTATCGTCATAATACGATACTGGGAAAATTCCTACAAGCATGACTCTCTCCAAATCGTCATTCCAGAACTATATATGGTTTGATTCTCGTTAAGCCCAAGGAATGTAGGAAATTCAAAGCCACAATTCGGCCGTAATCTTATAGGTCATGGTCTTTCGCAATTCTATACGCCATCCCGGGGCAAAATTTGTCATTGAGTCAATTTCTTTGCTAGCAAACTCTTTTATCATCTCTGGTCAAAGAGGCACTGTTGTTGACAGGTAATTTTGACCCTCCCCTTTCAAATTAAATATATTAATTGGTCAGCAATAAATGTAGTAGATTATTTTCAAAATTAATAATATCTATTTTCTCACAATACAATAAGTCCTTATAAATTATAACAATAATTAATAATAAAAGTTCTATAATTAATAACAATTTACTCTTAAAATACATAAAATTATATTACCTATATTACTTTAATTAACTAAAATTAGCTTTCATAATTTTAGAAACGTAAATTATAACTAGTTTTGTTAATATAAAATTAATTACAGTAATTAATTAATAATACATTTGCTAATTATATTTTGTTGGAATTAAATAAGTCTAATTAGTTTAATTACAAAAGGGGGTTAAAACTCTAAATGGGCTACAATTGTAATTAGTTAACTTTATCTCAATTGGCCATGCTTTAAATTAATTTTCAAATACCCAAATATTTGGCCCAAAATCACCAGCCTACAACATTCACCCGGTCCGGCCAACCTCATTACACATCCTATTTGGCAATCCATACTACCCGCGTTTGACCAATCACAGTGTGCCATATCACACGTTCCCAATCACTTATAGAACTAGCACAACACATCTGGACCATTGATCCAAATCATCAATGTCCAGAATTAACTGTAATTGCTCCATAATTTTTAACCTTCCAGCATTTTTATCTCGACTGTTGGATCCAAATAATTTGACGTCCCCCGTTTATTCCCATTAAACATTTTTTCTTTCTTTTTATCCCCAAAAATACGGAGTCATTGATCAAAGAGATCCAATGGCTCCCATCCCATCTCTTATTTTAACTAACCAACCCATCTTCAAACCCTAATAATTTCTTCGGAGACAAGCCACTTCACTTTCCTCTTTCTCTCTTTTTTCTCTCATCTCCACAGACCCCATCAATCACTGAAACCTTGCACAAATCCATGCAAGGACATTCAAACTCAACCAAAACTTCACCATGTTCTTCTTTCAACAGCGAATATCGCCGATCATATCCTATTTTCTCACCCGATTTAGAATCTCAAATCCCTAAACCCTAGACCTAAATGTGAAAGGGTGAGAATATAACCATTTCCTCCTTCGATCATTCAAATTGATGCATGCAAGGTGAAGATTCATGAGAATCTCGACTATATCTTGATAATCGATGGTCTAGAGGTCAATCATTGTGACCTCTGGACATGGGCTTGGACCGATGGTCTTTCAGTCTCCAACGGCCGATTTCATTAACCATTTCATGTCAAGGTAAAATTCACTCTAATCTCCTCTCTTTTTTCCTTCTATTTTTCCCTTTGCTATCATCATCGTTCAATCGTCATACCACTACCTCTTTGAATGCAAATGAACCCTAAAGGCTCTGATGGTCACTATAAATAGGGGCTTTAATGCTCTCATCTAGCAAGACAAACTACCTAAGAACCTAAATAATATCTATTTATTTAAATACTCTAAATTTCTTCTCAAAGTTTCTTTTCTTTTTGTTCACTTCTGCTCAAGTTCAACTACTACGAGTTGATTGTGAGATTGGGTTCCTAAACGACTACTGATTACCTCTACCTGGTTTGTTGCTCCGAAGAAGGTAAGTAAACCACTGACCCCTTCTTTACTTATTCAAATATTCATGTATTATCATGTGGTTCTACTTTTATTTTTTTGTAAAATTGTATACGGTCAAAGTCAAGCTCGACTTCAACTTGGTAGATTAGGGTTGGAACATGGTGACCACGGACTGTAGATCGATCTCGAGTTTCACCGAGCTAGAACTCGGGGTCGGAAAACCTACATTTGAGGAAAATTGAGATCGGTGTTGACCTTATCTTCAAACGAGCTCGAGGGTAACAAACAAAAGACCGAAATATACGCGACCAGGTGGATATTACGGTGAGAATCTCAGCACGTATCAGTAAGGAACTGGTAATCAGCAAATCAAGAGATTTTTAACTTTTATAGAAATGTACCAAGATAATTCATTCAGAACATTGTAACACGTATCCCTAAGCAGTACACTATTATTTCTAGTTCTTAATATCTCATCACTCTATCCCGGCATTGATTAAAGCATTTTTGACTCAGAGGTGATTAACCTCCAAGGTTAAGGTTGTACAACTTGTGTGGTTTACATTTACCTTTTCTTTATTTATTTCAATATTAATATGATTTCTCATTTTGTATCAAATTTGATCATGTATCCTTAAAACCACGTATTAATTCAATTATTATATGATTTTAAGGGTAAGCAGTTTGGCGCCCACCATGGGACTAAGGATAATAGTGGTTATTTGATACAAATTTCCATAACACATGCTAATTTACACTTGCTCTTTGAAGTGTCTTTGATTCCAAGCTAAAATACAAAATGTTGAACTCTCAATCAGCACCCATGTATGTTGACAACGAATCTGGTCATCAAGGTGAAAATAACAACATAGCGCTAGGAAACAAGGTACCACTTGCTGATCCCATTGGAATTCTGATCGCAGACCCGATTGACGCTAATTCACATGTGGCTATCGATGCAAACTTGTCTACCGACCCCGAAAATAGCATTTGTGGGAGAGCCCGATCGATAACTCGAAACACACAAAATGTTAAAAGAGACGAGATTAGACTACCGTTGATCTCTGAAATGTTGCAGGCTCAGTAGGTGGCAATAGCTCAATTACAAAACCAGAGCCATGCACCGAGCAGGTTCAAGCTCGATCCGCCCCGAGAATTCACCTACAGCGATGAACCGATCATAGAAAGGTCAAATGAACATGAATCGAGGGCTAACCCCGAGATTATAAAGATGCTGGAGGAGCTGACAAAGCGGATAGAATAAGCGGAGAAGAAAATCGAAGCTAACGACAAAAGGGTGGTGACCAACAACTCTAAGGTAGACCAGATCTTAGGAGCACCTCTCATATTGAAAGGATTGAATTCAAGGAAGTTCATGTAAAAATATTTTCCTCCGAGCGTGGCTCCAAAGTCGATCCCCAAAATATTCTGTATGCCCGAAATACCTAAGTATAACGGAACGATCGACCCAAACAAACATGTGACCTCTTATACATGTTCTATCAAAGGGGATGAGTTGGAGAGCAACAAAATCGAGTCTATTCTGCTGAAAATAGTTGGGGAGACTCATTTTCTATGCTTGCAGACTCTTTCGTAGAAGCACATGCTGGTGCTATCAAGGTCGAGACTAGGAAATCGGACTTTTTCAAAGTCAAACAGAGGGATAACGAGATGTTCAGGGAATTCGTATCCCGTTTTCAAATGGAATGAATGGATCTGCCGCCGGTCGCTGATGATTAGTCTGTTCAAGCATTCACTCAAGGACTCAATATTCAAAGCTCGGTGGCTTCACTGCAACTGAAGTAGAACCTGATAGAATACCCGGTCATTGCTTGGGACGACGTGCATAACCAGTAGCAATCAAAAATCATAGTCAAATATGATCAACTCGGGGCCCATTCAGGGTTTATCTATCCTATCAAAACCCTAGACAGAGTCAAGAGAGACATCGATCGTGAACCGAGGCCAAACAGGGATCATTACCAGCCATATAATGGAGATCAGAGAAGTAGTGGGTTCGGGCGGAACACCATGAGAAACGAAAGGAGAAATGACTGAGGTCAAGTCAACCAGGGTTTCATGATTAAAAATGGCTGCGACAGGTCCGTCGTGCCTAAAGAAGCACCGAGGCTATCGGAATACAACTTTAATGTCTATGATGCCGCCATTATATCAGCTATCGAGCGTATCAAAGATACCAAATGGCCTCGGCTGCTACAGTTCGATCCAACCTAAAGGGATCCTAAACTGATGTGCAAATATCATGGCACTCACGATCATAGAACGGAAGATTGTCGACAGCTGAGAGAGCAAGTAGCCCGTCTATTCAATAATGGGCACCTTCAAGAATTCTTGAGCGACCGAGCCAGGAATCATTTCAGGAACAGGGCATTAGCATGATCATCGGTGGGGTTAATATCCCAAAGGGGCCGACGTTGAAACACACCAAAGTATCTATCACTAGGGAGAGACGAACTCGAGACTATATTTCATAAGGAACTTTATCTTTCAACGACGAGGATGTGGAAGGGATCGTGTAGCCCCAGAGTAATGCACTGGTAATATCTGTACTCGTAAATAAAATTCAGGTTAAACGTATGTTAATTGATCCAGGTACCTCAGCCAACATTGTTCGATCAAGGGTCGTGGATCAACTCGGTATACAAGATCAAATCGTGCATGCAGTTTGAGTTCTAAATGGATTCAACATGGCATGTGAGACCACTAAGGGCAAAATAATATTACTGGTAAATACTGTCGGGACCATCCAGGAGACTAAATTTTATGTTATCGAAGGAGACATGAGGTACAACGCTTTATTCGGCAGGCCATGGATACACAACATGATGGCGGTACCCTCGACACTGCACCAGGCACTGAAATTCCCAACACCTGGTGGAGTCAAAATAATCTATAGTGAAAAACCGGCTGCAAAAGAAATGTTCGCGTTCAAGGAGGTGATACCGGTGTCTGCAATCTCACCACCGAAGGATCCGAACCAGATGGTCAAAAATGGGGCCAAATAGCAATCACCAATATCATTCTCGGCAGATTCGGACAAATAAAAGGAAACCGGGGATGGTGATTATGGGGTTCCCAAATCCTTTATAGCCCCCGATGATTCCGACATCACTAAATCGATGGTCGAACAGCTAGGACAAGTCATACTGCGAAAACACTTGCCCGATCAAAAGGTATACATGGGCACGGGGTTAAGCTCTGAGCTCAAGGAAAAACTCATTCAATTTCTTATAATAATGAAGATCGTTTTGCTTGGTCAAACCTTGACATCACATGGTTCCCGCCGGAGATAACCACTCACAAGCTGAGCTTGGACCCATAGTTTCATCCAGTCAAACAGGAGAGGAGACCCCAATCCGAAATCAAGCATGCTTTCATCAAGGATAAGGTATCTAAACTTCTTAAAATAGGGTCTATTCGGGTGGTTAAATACCCAGATTTGTTAGAAAACGTAGTGGTAGTCCCTAAAAAGGAAATAAACTAAGAATGTGTGTAGACTACAAAGATTTGAATAAGGCATGTCCTAAAGGCTCTTTTGCTTTGCCCAACATCGACCGTATGATCGATGCCACGGTCGGACACTAGACCCTCAGTTTTCTCGATGCCTATTTCGGGTCTAATGAAATATGGACGGACTCGGGTGATCGGCAAAAAACTTCTTTCATCACTAAATATGATACATACTGTTACAACGTAATGCCGTTTGGATTAAAAACTGCCGGTGCCACATACCAACGCCTAGTAAATTGGATGTTCGAGGAACAAATAAAAATATCAATGGAAGTTTACATTAACGACATGTTAGTTAGGTTCCTGCGAGCAGAGGACCATTTAAAACATTTGTAGGAAACTGTTGGCATACTGAAGCGATACAATAAGTAGCGGAACCCGAAAAATGTGCGTTTGGAGTTGGGTCGGGTAAGTTCCTCGGATTCATGGTATCCAATCGGGAAATCGAGATTAATCCCGATAATATCAAAGCCATCGAATACATCACGATCATGGAAAATGTAAAGGCCGTGCAAAGGTTAACCGGGCGCATAGCCGCCCTGGGGTGATTAATTGCGAGGTCATCCGACAAGAGTCACTGATTATTCGTACTATTGAAAAAGAGGAATGACTTCTCGTGGACCCCAGAATGACAACGAGCTTTAGAGGAACTCAAGAGGTACTTATCGAGCCCACCACTGCTTCACACACCAAAGACAAATGAACAATTGTACTCGTATTTTTCGGTCTCAGAGATAGCGGTAAGTGGAGTCCTAGTTCGAGAAGAGCAAGGTACATAATTTCCAATTTACTATGGTAGTAGAACCTTAGGTGAGGCCGAAACTAGGTACCCTCACCTAGAAAAACTGGCGCTCGCTTTGCTAAGCGCCTCTAGGAAGTTAAAATCGTACTTCTAGTGTCATGCCATATGTGTCGTAACTACTTACCCATTGAGACACGTTATGCATAAGCCCGAACTCTCAGGCCGGTTGGCCAAATGGAATGTAGAAATAAGTGGGTACGATATTGAATACCAACCTCGGACCGCCATCAAGTCTTAAATTTTGGCAGACTTTGTGTCTGACTTTATGCTGACCCTAATACCCGAGGTCAAAAGAGAGATATTGGTTAACTCAGGAACTTCCTCGGGAATCTGGACCCTCTTTATGGATGGAACCTCAACGCAAAAGGGTCCGGACTTGTCATCGTACTAAAGCCACCAACAGGTAATATAATTAGACTATCTATTAAGACTGCATAATTGACTAACAACGAGGCTGAATATGAGGCCATGATTACAGGCCCTGAACTAGCCAAAAGCTTGGGGGCATAAGTGATCGAAGCCAAGTATGATTCCTTCCTCGTGGTAAACCAAGTAAATGGAACATTCGAGGTCAAAGAAGAATGAATGGAAAGATACTTGGACAAGTTACAGGTGACATTACATCGGTTCAAAGAATGGACTTTGCAACATGTACCTCGGGATCAAAACAGCGAGGCCGATGCCCTCGCTAACTTGGGGTCATCGGTCGTAGACGACAAGTTCAACTCAGGAAAAGTCATACAGTTTAAGAGATCGGTGGTGGAAGAATGCCACGCCGAGATTAACTCAACGAGCCTAACTTGGGACTGTAGGAATAAGTACGTGGAATATCTCAGGACCAAAAAAAGTTGCCCTTGGATCCAAAAGAATTGAGGGCCCTGCGTACAAAGGCAGACCAATTTAGCATGTCGTAAGATGGAACACTGTTCATAAGAACATTTGATGGCCCACTTGCAAAATGTCTAGGGTCGGGTGATACTGAGTATGTTTTGAGGTAAATCCACGAAGGTACCTGTGGAAACCACTCGAGCGCCAAATCGCTGGTCCGAAAAATAGTCAGAGCCAGTTACTACTGGATCGACATGGAAAATATGCGAAGGATTACGTTCAAAAATGTGATAAATGCCAAAGACATGTTTCAATGATTCATCAACCTGGGGAACTGTTGCATTCGGTTTTGTCACCATGGCCGTTAATGAAATAGGGGAATGGACATCGTTGTCCCCCTCCCATAGGCACCCAATAAGGCTCAATTTATATTATTTATAACTGACTATGTTTCTAAATGGGTGGAAGCCCAGGTGTACGAGAAGGTCAGGGAGAATGAAGTCATCAATTTTATCTGGGACCACATCATATGCTGATTTGGAATGCCGGCCGAGATTGTATGCGATAATGGGAAATAATTTGTCGGCAACAAAGTAACCTAATTCCTTGAAAACCACAAGATCAAAAGGATCCTATCAACACCTTATAACCCTAGTGGGAATGGACAAGCTAAATCTACCAACAAAACCATACTCCAAAACCTCAAAAAGAGGTTAGCTGATGAAAAAGGAAGATGGAAGGAAGTACTACCCAAAGTTCTATGGGCATACCGTACGACCTCGATGTCTAGTATCGGGGCGACCCCGTTCTCTTTGGTTTATGGCACCGAAGCTTTGATACCGGTCGAGGTCGGAGAACTAAGTATCATATTCCAGTATGCAACAAAGGAATCAAAAGATGATCTATGGGTACGAGCCTGGAGCTATTAGAGGAAAGGCGCGAAGTAGCCCTTGTTCGGTTGGCCGCACAAAAACAACGGATCGAAAGGTATTACAATTGAAGGGCCAACCTTCGATACTTCAATACCGGAGACTTGGTACTAAGAAAGGTCACACTGATCACCCGGAACCCGAACGAAGGGAAATTGGGACCGAACTGGGAAGGATCGTACCAAATTATCTTCATCACCGGAAAAGGATCCTACAAACTCGGAACAATGAGCGGCGAGCAACTACCGAACAGCTGGAATATAACTCACTTGAAGTGATATTACTTCTAAGGTATGGCCCCGTTCTTTCTTTTATTCACATCTTAAACTAACGCTTGCAAGTAGCCAACAAGGGACGATACGAGATTTTAACATGATCATCGGTGGGATTGATATCCCAAAGGAGCCGACGTTGAAACGCACCGGAAGGAACTTTATCTTTCAACGAAGAGAATGCGGAAGGGATTGTGTACCCCCATAATGATACACTGGTAATATCTGTACTCGTAAATAAAATTCAGGTTAAACGTGTGTTAATTGATCTAAGTACCTCAGCCAACATCGTTTGATCAAGGGTCGTGGAGAAACTCGGTATACAAGATCAAATCATGCATGCAGTTCGAGTTCTAAACGGATTCAACATGGCATGTGAGACCACTAAGGGCGAAATTATGTTACTGGTAAATACCGTCGGGACCATCCAGGAGACTAAATTTTATGTGATCGAACGAGACATAAGGCACAACGCTTTATTCAGGAGGCCATGGATACATAACATAATGGCGGTACCCGCAACACTACACCAGGCACTGAAATTCCCAACACCTGGCGGAGTCAAAACAATCTACAATAAAAAACCGATTGCAAAAGAAATGTTCGCGGTCGAGGAGGTGATACTGTCATTTGCAATCTCACCACCGAAGTATCTGAACCGGATGGTCAAAACCAGGGCCAAATAGCAATCACTGATATTCTCCTCGGCAGATTCGGACAAATAAAGGGAAATCGAGGATGATGATTATGGGGTTCCCCGATCTTTTATAGCCCCTGATGATTCCGATGCCACTAAATCGATGGTCGAACAGCTGGAACAAGTCATACTGCAAAAACACTTGCCCGATCGAAGGGTATACCTGGGCACGGGGTTAAGCTTCAAGCTCAAGGAAAAACTCATTCAATTTCTTATAACTAACAAAGATTGTTTTGCTTGGTCCCACCTTGACATGACTTGGATCTCGTCGGAGATAACCACACACAAGCTGAGTCTGGACCCGAAGTTTCATCCAGTCAAATAGAAGAGGAGATCCCAATCCGAAATCAAGCATGCTTTTATCAAGGATGAGTTATCTAAACGTCTTAAAATAGGGTCTATTCGGGAGGTTAAATACCCGGATTGGCTAGCAAACGTAGTGGTAGTCCCTAAATAGGAAATAAACTAAGAATGAGTGTAGACTACAAAGATTTGAATAAGGCATGTCCCAAAGACTCGTTTGCTTTGACCAACATCGACCGTATGATCGATGCCACGGTTGGACACTAGACCCTCAGTTTTCTCGATGCCTATTTCGGGTACAACGAAATATGGATGGACCCGGGTGATCAGGAAAACACTTCTTTCATCACTAAATACGATACATATTGTTACAATGTAATGCCTTTTGGATTAAAAAATATCGGTGCCACATACCAACGCCTAGTAAATCGGATGTTCGAGGAACAAATAAAAATATCAATGGAAGTTTACATTAACAATATGTTAGTTAAGTTCCTGCGAGCAGATGACCATTTAAAACATTTGTAGGAAACCTTTAGCATACTGAAGCGATACAATATGTAGCTGAACTCGAAAAAATGTGCGTTTGGAGTTGGGTCGGGTAAGTTCCTCGGATTCATGGCATCCAATCGGGAAATTGAGATTAATTTCGATAATATCAAAGCCATCGAATACATCACGGTCATGGACAACGTAAAGGCCGTGCAAAGGTTAACCGGGCGCATAGCTGCCTGGGGGCGATTAATTTCGAGGTCATCCGACAAGAGTCACCGATTCTTCGCACTGTTGGAAAAGAAGAATAACTTCTCGTGGACCCCGGAATGACAACGAGCTTTAGAGGAACTCAAGAGGTACTTATCGAGCCCACCACTGCTTCACACACCAAAGACAAATGAGCAACTGTACTTGTATTTATCGGTCTCGAAGATAGCGGTAAGTGGAGTCCTAGTTCGAGAAGAGCAAGGTACGCAATTTCCAATTTACTATGGTAGTAGAACCTTAGGTGAGGCCAAAACTAGGTACCCTCACCTAGAAAAACTGGCGCTCGCTTTGCTAAGTGCCTCTAGGAAGCTAAAATCATACTTCCAGTGTCACGCCATATGTGTCGTAACTACTTACCCGTTGAGACACGTTATGCATAAGCCTGAACTCTCGGACCAGTTGGCCGAATGGGATGTAGAAATAAGTGGGTATGATATTGAATACCGACCTCGGACCGCCATCAAGTCTTAACTTTTGGTAGACTTTGTGTCCGACTTTACGCTGACTCTAATACTCGAGGTCGAAAGAGAGATATTTGTTAACTCAGGAACTTCCTCGGGAATCTGGACCCTCTTTATGGATGGCGCCTCAACGCAAAAAGGTCCGGACTTGGCATCTATTAAGACTGTATAATTGACTAACAACGAGGCCGAATAGGAGGCCATGATTACAGGCCCTGAACTAGCCAAAGCTTGGGGGCATAAGTGATCGAAGCCAAGTACGATTCCCTCCTTGTGGTAAACCAAGTAAATGGAATATTCGAGGTCAGAGAAGAATGAATGGAAAGATACTTGGACAAGTTACATGTGACATTACATCGATTCAAAGAATGGACTTTGCAACATGTACCTCGGGATCAAAACAGCGAGGCCGATGCCCTCGCTAACTTGGGGTTTTCGGTCGTAGACGACAAGTTCAACTCAGGACAAGTCATACAGCTTATGAGATTGGTGGTGGAAGAAGGCCACGCCAAGATTAACTCAACGAGCCTAACTTGGACTGTTGGAATAAGTACGTGGAATATCTCAGGACCAAAAAACTGCCCTCGGATCCAAAAGAATCGAGGGCCCTGCGTACAAAGGCAGACCGATTTAGCCTTTCGTAAGACGGAACACTATTCATAAGAACATTTGATGGCCCACTTACAAAATGTCTAGGGTCGGGTGATACTGAGTGCGTTTTGAGGTAAATCCACGAAGGTACCTGTGGAAATCACTCGAGCGCCAAATCACTGGTCCGAAAAATAGTCAGAGCCAGTTACTACTGGATCGACATGGAAAATATGCAAAGGATTTAGTTCAAAAATGTGATGTATGCCAAACACATGTTTTAATGATTCATCAACCTGGTGAGTTGTTGCATTCGGTTTTGTCGCCATGGCCGTTAATGAAATAGGGGAATGGACATCGTTGGCCCCCTCCCATAGGCACCCAATAAGGCTCAATTTATATTATTTATAACTGACTATTTTTCTACATGGGTGGAAGCCCAGGCGTACGAGAAGTTCAGGGAGAATAAAGTCATCAATTTTATCTGGGACCACATCATATGCTGATTCGGAATTCCGGCCGAGATTGTATGCGACAATGGGAAATAATTTGTCGGCAACAAAGCAACCAAATTCCTTGAAAACCACAAGATCAAAAGGATCCTATCAATACTTTATCACCCTAGTGGGAATGGACAAGCTACATCTACCAACAAAATCATACTCCAAAACCTCAAAAAGAGGTTAGCCGATGCCAAAGGAAGATGGAAGGAAGTGCTACCCAAAGTTCTATGAGCATACCGTACGACTTCGAAGTCTAGTACCGGGGCGACCCCGTTCTCTTTGGTTTATGGCGCTGAAGATTTGATATCGGGCGAGTTCGGAGAACCAAGTATCAGATTCCAATATGCAATAAATGAATCAAACTACGAAGCTATGAGTATGAGCCTGGAGCTATTAGATGAAAGGCGCGAAGTAGCCCTTGTGCAGTTGGCCGCACAAAAACATTGGATCGAAAGGTATTACAATCGAAGGGCCAACCTTCGACACTTCAATACCGGGGACTTGGTACTAAGAAATGTCACACTAAACACCCGGAACCCGAACGAAGGGAAATTGGGACCGAACTGGAAAGGATCATACCAAATTATCTTGATCACCAGAAAAGGATCCTACAAACTCAGAACAATGAGCGGCGAGCAACTACCGAACAACTGGAATATAACTCACTTGAAGTGATATTACTTCTAAGGTACGGCCCCATTCTTTCTTTTATTGACATCTTAAACTAACGCTTGCAAGTAGCCAATAAGGGACGATACAAGATTTTAGGTTTGAAAGAACGCGTTGCACTCTTTTTCCCTTGAACCGGTTTGGTCCCAAATGGATTTTATGGCAAGATTTGTAACGAGAAAACAAGTAAATCGTTCTAAATTAGAATCGAAAGTCGGTAACAAACAGGTGACGATGATCACAATAGCATTCGAGGCCTCTCTTTGATCAACCTCGAACACTGGGGGCGTTTCCCTCTGATATCGACTTTAGCATGGAAAGGAACTTTGGGATTGATGTGTCTCTATCGATTGTTTTCAATGTAAGGGCCACGCGGTCAAATGAACCATGCCCACTTAGACTGATCGAACCCTGACACAAACCTTGTACACATGTTTTACTATTATGCACAAGAATAAAGAAAAGTCTTTGCTTTACAAACATCTTGTGCCTTAAATATTTTTCTTTGCATTTCTAAAGGTATTCCCTAGTTCCGATCCCCTAAAGGTTTCGAACCCAAGGCCTGCCTTAACCCAAGTTCGAACAATCACTCAAGATTGCCATCCAAAAACAAACTCGGACTGTCCAAACTATTTAACATTGGGAGCATAAGACCTATAAGGTAACCCCCGAATTTTAAAGGCCACGATCGCCCCCACTCGCGGAGTGTTATCTTAGGCAAGCCCGAATAATTAAGGAAAGCAAGCCCACTGGGCGACACCCGAACTAAAAAGGATACGGCCATATTAACTCGGCTCGGATACGTCTGAGACCCGTAAAAAAGACAAGGCCTTAGAAAACAATGTCATAACCGGTTCTAAAGGCTACCCTCGGTAGACTATAATCTAAATTGCTTACTTCGTGAGAAATTCTTTGGTAACACCAAACTCCTAGGATGCCTTAAAACATTATAATTTAAAGGCAAGGTTTGTTTAAACCTTCAAACACAACCTAATTATTTCATGCTAAGGCATTTTGACCTTTGTGAATACAAATAATAAAACAAAGGTAAAAATTAAAAAGTAGTGAAAGGGAAAGAAAGCCTTATATATTCATATCAAAAATTCTTTTTACAAGGGCCAAATAGCGCCGATACAAAATTTCACAACGTCCAAACGACCTCAAAAAGCAAAAGATAAAAACATCCTAAGTGGTTTAGTCTTTGGAGGGGGCCGCATCATCGCCTTAGGGGTCTCCGTCACCTTCGGACTCACCTAAATCTTCAGAGCCCTCGTAATCTTCCTCCTCGGGGAAAGCCAGCATCCTGGCATTGGCTTCGAATACCTTGGCATTCTCGATTTCAGCAAACAGGTCAAAATACCGAGCAAGAACTCTCTCAAGGGCCTCCTTTAGGGATTGCCACTTCATTCGCTCCACCATATTTCTCACTCGGTCCTGAGCCGCCTCGGCATCAGCCTTGTTCTGGTCCACCTTCTCATCGGCCTCGCCCGTGATCACGACAACCTCAGACTTGGCCACATCAAGTTCCTTGGCCAAATATTCTCGACCGGAGACCGCCGAGCTTAGCTGAGTCTGGAGCTCCCTGATATTTTTGGCATGTACCGAGGCCTTTTCCTTTGCAGCCTATAGTTGGACCTCACTCAAAGCCAATATTGCCCGGGCAGTCTCCTTATCTAAGGCCAAGCGGTCCATGTTTCCTTTCCATTCTTCGGCCTCAGCTTTCACCGTGTTCGCCTCCGCCTGGAGCTGCTCGATCTGGTCAAGTTTGTTTTGAAACTGTGGGTTCGAACCGTTAGTCATTTTTTCTGACTCATCATGAATAAATTCAAATACTCATCTTACCTGCTCGGCCAGTTTGGCATGCTCCTTCCGAACCGCTTCTAGCTCGGCCTGAAGTTTCTCACTAAGAAACTTATAAGCATCTCTCTTCTCAGTGAGCTTACGAGTTTTGGCCTCATGATGGTTTAACTCTTCTCGATATTGGATAAAAGTCTTGTGATGAAGCACCAAGGCGTGCAAGCACAAAGAAAAGAGTTATGGTTGTTTTCAAATTAACCTAAGTATGTAATAAAGAGGCGTTCAAAATTATCGGATTTAACGCCTGTTGTGCTTCGTTGAAAAGACAGGGCGCTTTCACCTCGTCCATCTTAGGTTTATCCTCTTCGCTCGATATGATTCAATGTAAGGGCCACACGGTCAAATGAACCGTGCCTACTTAGACCGCTCGAACCCTGATACAAATCTTGTACTCATGTATTACTATTATGCACAAGAATAAAGAAAAGTCTTTTCTTTACAAACATCTTGTCCTTTAAAAACTTTTCTTTGCATTTCTTAAGGAATTCCCTACTTCCGATCTCCTAAAGGTTTCGAACCCAAGGGCCGCCTTAACAAGAGTTCGAACAATCACACAAGATTGCCATCCAAAAACAAACTCGGACTATCCAAACTATTTAACATCGGGAGCATAAGACCTATAAGGCAACCCCCGAATTCTAAAGGCCACGATCGCCCCCACTCGGGGAGTGTTATCTTAGGCAAGCCCGAATAACTCGGGAAAGCAAGCCCACTGGGCGATACCCAAACTAAAAAGGATACGGCCATATTAACACGTCTCGGATACATCTGAGACCCGTAACAAAAACAAGGCCTTAGAAAACAATATCATAACTGGTTCTAAAGGCTACCCTCGGCAGACTGTAATCTAAATTGCTTATTTTAGGAGAAATTCTTCGGTAACACCGAACTCCCAGGATGCCTTAAAACAGAATAATGTAAAGGCAAGGTTTGTTTGAACCTTCGAACACAACCTCATTATTTCATGCTAAGGCATTTCGACCTTTGTGTATATATAATAAAACAAAAGTAAAAATTAAAAGGTAGTGAAAGGGAAAGAAAGTCTTATATATTCATATCAAAAATTCTTTTACAAGGGCCAAATAGCCCGATACAAAATTTCACAATGGCCAAACGGCCTCAAAAAGCAAAACATAAAAACATCCTAAGTGGTCTAGTCTTTTGTGCGGGCCGCATCATCACTTCAGGGGTCTCTGTCACCTTCAGACTCACATAAATCTTCAGACATCCTCGTAAGCTTCCTCCTCGGGGAAAGCCAGCATCCTGGCATTGGCTTCGAATACCTTGGCATTCTCTATTTCAGCAAACAGGTCAAAAACCCGAGCATGAACTCTCTCGAGGGCCTCCCTTCGGGATTGCCACTTCATATGCTCCACCATATTTCTCACCCGGTCCTGAGCCTCCTCGGCATCAGCCTTGTGCTGGTCCACCCTCTCATCGGCCTCGGCCATGATCACGGCAACCTCAGACTTGGCTACCTCAAGTTCCTTGGCCAAATATTCTCGACCGGGGACCGCCGAGCTTACTGAGTCTTGAGCTCCTTGATCCTTTTGGCATGTACCGAGGCCTTTTACTTTGCAACCCATAGCTGGACCTCAGTCAAAGCCAATATTACCCGGGCAGTCTCCTTCTCTAAGGCCAAGCGATCCATGTTTCCTTTCCATTCTTCGGCCTCAGCTTTTACTGTGTTCGCTTCCGCCTGGAGCTGCTCGATCTGGTCAAGTTTCTTTTGAGCCTGTGGGTTCGAAACGTTAGTCATTGTGTCTGACTCATCGTGAATAAATTCAAATACTCTTCTTACCTGCTCGACTAGGTTGGCATGCACCTTCCGAACCGCTTCTAGTTCGGCCTGAAGTTTCTCACTGAGAAACTTATAAGCATCTCTCTTCTCAGTGAGCTTTCGAGTTTCGGCCTCATGATGGTTTAACTCTTCTCGATATTGGATAAAATTCTTGTGATGAAGCAACAAGGCGTGCAAGCACAAAGAAAAGAGTTATGGTTGTTTTCCAATTAACCTAAGTATGTAATAAAGAGGCGTTCAAAATTACCGGATTTAACGTCTGTTGTGCTTCGTTGAAAGACAGGGCTCTTTCACCTCGTCCATCTTAGGTTTATCCTCTTCGCTAGATATGATTCAATGTGAGGGCCACACGGTAAAATAAACCCTGCCTACTTAGACTGCTCGAACCCTGATACAAATCTTGTACTCATGTATTACTATTATGCA
>AWOL01S0124847.1:24206-35546 GCA_000715115.1 Nicotiana otophora | reverse complement strand
CCAAGAATCATTTTAGGAATAGATATTCTAATAAATAGATCGAGCAAGAGGAACCTTAGCACGTCATTAACATGATCATCCACGGGGTTGACGTTCCCCAGGGGCCGATGCTGAAGCACACCAAAGTATCCATCACAAGGGAAAAACGGACTCGGTATTACGTACCGGAGGGAACCTTGTCTTTCAACAATGAGGACGTTGAAGGGATCATGCAGCCCCAGAACGATGCACTAGTAATATATGTACTCATAAATAAATCTCGGGTTAAGCGTGTGTTGATTGATCCAGGTAGCTCGGCCAACATCATCAGATCGAGGGTCATTAAACAGCTCGGTCTACAAGATCGGATCGTGCCTGCAGTCCGAGTTCTAAATGGATTCAACATGGCATGTGAGACCACAAAAGGGGAGATAACATTGCAGGTAAACGTCATCGGGACCATTTAGGAATCCAAGTTCTATGTAATCGAAGGATACATAAGGTACAATGCTCTGTTCGGAAGGTAATGGATCCACAACATGAGGGCGGTACCCTCAACTTTGCACCAAGTGATGAAATTCCCAACGCCGGGAGGGATAAAAACAATTTACGGAGAAACACTGACTGCAACGGAGATGTTCGCGGTCGATGAGATGGTTCCGGTATCCGCACTTATAACGACAAAAGGTCTGGGCCCGACCGCAAACAAGAAGCCTAATAGAAATTACCAACACCGACCCTGACCCAACCATAGAGGCAGGAGACCGATGGAGATGATGACTACGGGGTTTCACGGTCTTTTATAGCTCCCGACGACTCCGACGCTACCAAATCAACGGTCGAGGAACTGGAGCAAGTCATACTGATCGGGCACTTGCCCGATCAAAAGGTATACCTGGGCACGAGGTTGAGGCCCGAGCTCAAGAAAAAACTCATTCAATTCTTTATAGCTAACATTGATAGTTTCGCTTGGTCCCACCTTAATATGACAGGTATCCCGCCGAAAATAACCACTCACAAGCTAAGCCTGAACCTGAAGTTCCACCCGGTCAAGCAGAACAGTAGACCCTAGTCTGAGGCCAAACATGCGTTCATCAAGGACGAGGTATCTAAACTCCTTAAAATAGGGTACATCCGGAAGGTTAAATACCCGGACTTGTTAGCAAACGTAGTAGTAGTCCCTAAAAAGGGAAACAAATTAAGAATGTGTGTGGACTATAAAGATTTGAATAAGGCATACCACAAGGACTCTTTCCCTTTGCCTAACATCGATCGCATGATCGATGCGACGGTCGACCATGAGATTCCCAGTTTTCTCGACATTTATTCTGGGTACAACCAAATTCGGATGGACCAGGATGATCAGGAAAATATTTCCTTCATCACTAAGTATGGCACCTACTGCTATAGCGTGATGCCATTTAGACTAAAAAATGCCGGTGCCACTTACCAACACCTAGTAAATCAGATATTCGAAGAACAAATAGGAAAATCAATGAAGGTTTACATTTACGGTATGTTGGTTAAGTCCCTGCGAGAAGAGGACCATTTGAAACATTTACAGGAAACCTTCAACATATTGAAGAAGTACAATATGAAGTTGAACCCGGAGAAATATGCATTCGGAGTCGGGTTCGGTAAATTCATCGGGTTCATGGTATCCAACCGGGGAATCGAGATCAATCCCGATAAGATTAAGGCCATCAAAGATATCATTGTTGTGAACAACGTGAAGGTCGTGCAAAGGTTAACCGGACGCATAGCCGCCTTGGGACGATTTATTTCGAGGTCTTCCGACAAGAGCCACCGGTTCTTCTCACTGTTGAAGAAAAAGAGTAACTTCTCATGGACCCCGGAGNGAGGCCAAGTGGGGACCAATATCAGCCATATATTGGTGATCGCAGGAGTAACGGACCGGGACAAAACGCCGCGAGGAATGAAAGGAGAAGCGATCAAAGTCAAATAATCGGGGACGCATGAGCAAAAACGGTTTTGACAGGCCCATCGAGCGTAAGGAAGAACCGAGGTTATCTGATACAACTTCAATGTCGATGCTGCTGCTATCGTAACCGCCATAGGACGCATCAGAGACACCAAGTGGCCTCGACCTCTACAGTCCGATCCAACCCAAAGGGATCCTAACCTAATGTGCAAATATCATGGAACTCATGGCCACTGAACGGAGGACGTCCGACAATTAAGAGAGGAAGTAGCCCGGTTATTCAACAACGGACATCTCCGAGAGTTCCTGAGAGATCGAGCCAAGAATCATTTTAGGAATAGATATTCTAATAAATAGATCGAGCAAGAGGAACCTTAGCACGTCATTAACATGATCATCCACGGGGTTGACGTTCCCCAGGGGCCGATGCTGAAGCACACCAAAGTATCCATCACAAGGGAAAAACGGACTCGGTATTACGTACCGGAGGGAACCTTGTCTTTCAACAATGAGGACGTTGAAGGGATCATGCAGCCCCAGAACGATGCACTAGTAATATATGTACTCATAAATAAATCTCGGGTTAAGCGTGTGTTGATTGATCCAGGTAGCTCGGCCAACATCATCAGATCGAGGGTCATTAAACAGCTCGGTCTACAAGATCGGATCGTGCCTGCAGTCCGAGTTCTAAATGGATTCAACATGGCATGTGAGACCACAAAAGGGGAGATAACATTGCAGGTAAACGTCATCGGGACCATTTAGGAATCCAAGTTCTATGTAATCGAAGGATACATAAGGTACAATGCTCTGTTCGGAAGGTAATGGATCCACAACATGAGGGCGGTACCCTCAACTTTGCACCAAGTGATGAAATTCCCAACGCCGGGAGGGATAAAAACAATTTACGGAGAAACACTGACTGCAACGGAGATGTTCGCGGTCGATGAGATGGTTCCGGTATCCGCACTTATAACGACAAAAGGTCTGGGCCCGACCGCAAACAAGAAGCCTAATAGAAATTACCAACACCGACCCTGACCCAACCATAGAGGCAGGAGACCGATGGAGATGATGACTACGGGGTTTCACGGTCTTTTATAGCTCCCGACGACTCCGACGCTACCAAATCAACGGTCGAGGAACTGGAGCAAGTCATACTGATCGGGCACTTGCCCGATCAAAAGGTATACCTGGGCACGAGGTTGAGGCCCGAGCTCAAGAAAAAACTCATTCAATTCTTTATAGCTAACATTGATAGTTTCGCTTGGTCCCACCTTAATATGACAGGTATCCCGCCGAAAATAACCACTCACAAGCTAAGCCTGAACCTGAAGTTCCACCCGGTCAAGCAGAACAGTAGACCCTAGTCTGAGGCCAAACATGCGTTCATCAAGGACGAGGTATCTAAACTCCTTAAAATAGGGTACATCCGGAAGGTTAAATACCCGGACTTGTTAGCAAACGTAGTAGTAGTCCCTAAAAAGGGAAACAAATTAAGAATGTGTGTGGACTATAAAGATTTGAATAAGGCATACCACAAGGACTCTTTCCCTTTGCCTAACATCGATCGCATGATCGATGCGACGGTCGACCATGAGATTCCCAGTTTTCTCGACATTTATTCTGGGTACAACCAAATTCGGATGGACCAGGATGATCAGGAAAATATTTCCTTCATCACTAAGTATGGCACCTACTGCTATAGCGTGATGCCATTTAGACTAAAAAATGCCGGTGCCACTTACCAACACCTAGTAAATCAGATATTCGAAGAACAAATAGGAAAATCAATGAAGGTTTACATTTACGGTATGTTGGTTAAGTCCCTGCGAGAAGAGGACCATTTGAAACATTTACAGGAAACCTTCAACATATTGAAGAAGTACAATATGAAGTTGAACCCGGAGAAATATGCATTCGGAGTCGGGTTCGGTAAATTCATCGGGTTCATGGTATCCAACCGGGGAATCGAGATCAATCCCGATAAGATTAAGGCCATCAAAGATATCATTGTTGTGAACAACGTGAAGGTCGTGCAAAGGTTAACCGGACGCATAGCCGCCTTGGGACGATTTATTTCGAGGTCTTCCGACAAGAGCCACCGGTTCTTCTCACTGTTGAAGAAAAAGAGTAACTTCTCATGGACCCCGGAGTGCCAGCGAGCCTTGGAGGAGCTCAAGTGATATCTATCGAGCCCACCGCTGCTTTACATGCCGAAGACATATGAACAGTTGTACCTGTACTTGGCAGTATCGGAGATAGCGGTAAGTGGAGTCCTGGTCCAAGAAGAGAAAGGTACGCAATTTTCAATTTACTATGTTAGCAGGAATCTAGGCGAGGCCGAAACTAGATACCCTCACCTAGAAAAATTGGCGCTCGTCTTGCTAAGAGCCTCTAGGAAGCTAAAACCATAACTTTAATGTCACTCCATATATGTCGTAACCACTTACCCATTAAGGAATGTAATGCATAAACCCGAGCTCTCGAGACGGTTGGCCAAATGGGCCGTAGAGATCAATGGGTACGATATAGAATATTGGCCTCAGACCACCATTAAATCTCAAATTTTGGAAGACTTTGTGGCCGACTTTATGCCGGCCCTAATACCCGAAGTCGAAAGAGAGTTGTTGTTGAACTCGGGGACTTCTTCGAGAATCTGGACCCACTTTACGGACGGTGGCACGACCCAAAATCCCACCACAGGCGTCGTGATGGCACTTAGTCTCTAAGACTAAATAAGTCAATTTTAATTACAATTCAAGCCATTTTTTTATAAACGAAACCAACAACTGAAATAATTATAACACCTTCACAAGACTGGCAATACTGAGTCACGAACTCTAACTGAATATATAGAATGATCACGAGGACCAAATATACAATACTGTTTGATTAAAAATTAACAGTACAATGAAATGAACAGACTCAAAGGGACTGCGACGACCAAGCAGCTCTACCTTAAATCCTTGCGATCACACTCTAACTCTGTCCGGATCCGATACCTCCAATGCCTGGCTCTGCACAAAAATGTGCAGAAGTGTAGTATGAGTATACCATGGTCGGTACCCAGTAAGTATCAAGACTAACCTCAGTAGAGTAGAGACGAGGTACAGTCAATACACTCACTAGTCTAATAACCTATGCAATATAGTATACAAAATAATACTGGAAAATAACTAGCAATGATAACAACAAAATCAACCAGTGATATAACAACAATGTAACAAGAACATCATAATTATTGCTCGGACGAATAAGGAACACAAGCACAACCAATTAATCAAGTCCTTCAAATATAAATTACTTCGCCTATATATTTTTCAAATAATAATCTTCAGGATATAATACTTTCCAATAAATATATTTTTAAGTAAAAGTCACCATGTGACACCTCATTTCACAATCATAAAAATTACGAGTCTCAGCCCACTTTCATATTTTTCATGGCACATCGTGCCCATATTTTTATCACCATCACACGGATAACTCACGTGTCAATAATAAAATCATCATATTTTCCCCGACACCTCATGCCAATATTATTTTCATAACTGCACGGACAACTCACGTACCAAAATATCAATGTATATAAGATTCGCAGGATCAATTTATTTTCAATAAAGTAAGGTTAAAATCTTTAAATCAAGTAAGAAATCAACAAAAGAATGAATTTATTTTAGAAATCATCTGGGTGGAGAAAATAATATTTCAATTAAAATGAAACATCAGATAAACTACTGATTTGGATATAAAATTTATTAAATTAAAACATGCTAGAATTTTTCTTTTATTTAAAATAACTCAATCATCAAAAACAAGTACAACCCAAAAATACAAATTCTCAAAGTCTCATACGAAAAAGTCAAGGTCAATACAATACATCAAGAAATACAAAACACTTAATATTAAGTGAAATAATACATCACGGAAAACACAAGAATTTATAAATTTCGAAAAAACAAATTAACCAAAGGCAAGTGCATCCATAGAGAAATATCAACAAAAGGGCACTCCCGAGGTACCGCCTCGTTGTCCCAAATCATAAATAAATTCACAATCTTACTTTATATCACCGCGGGAGCCTTCACATATTATTCTTTAAAAATTATTTTTCCCGAAATAGCATCCCGCGTTTCAAGCCACCCTTATCTCACCGCATGCGTTTCAACACCCTGATCTTATATCACCGCATGACTTCTAGTAGTTCACCTACTAGCCAAGCGTCTCAAGCTACCCTTATCTCACCGCATGCGTATCAATATCACAGTATTTCACAAATCGCACCTCAAGTGCCCAAATATCACAGCATAATACAACTTGCACCTCAAGTGCTCATATATTACAATATATCACAATTGCACATCAAGTGCTCAAATCTTACTACATATCACAAATTGCACATCAAGTGCTCAAATCTTACAACATATCACAAATTGCACATCAAGTGCTCAAATCTTACAACATATCATAAATTGCACATCAAGTGCTCAAATCTTACAACATATCACAAATTGCACATCAAGTGCTCAAATCTTACAACATATCACAAATTGCACATCAAGTGCTCAAATCTTACAACATATCACAAATTGCACATCAAGTGCTCAAATCTTACAACATATCACAAATTGCACATCAAGTGCTCAAATCTTACAACATATCACAAATTGCACATCAAGTGCTCAAATCTTACAACATATCACAAATTGCACATCAAGTGCTCAAATCTTACAACATATCACAAATTGCACATCAAGTGCTCAAATCTTACAACATATCACAAATTGCACATCAAGTGCTCAAATCTTACAACATATCACAAATTGCACATCAAGTGCTCAAATCTTACAACATATCACAAATTGCACATCAAGTGCTCAAATCTTACAACATATCACAAATTGCACATCAAGTGCTCAAATCTTACAACATATCACAAATTGCACATCAAGTGCTCAAATCTTACAACATATCACAAATTGCACATCAAGTGCTCAAATCTTACAACATATCACAAATTGCACATCAAGTGCTCAAATCTTACAACATATCACAAATTGCACATCAAGTGCTCAAATCTTACAACATATCACAAATTGCACATCAAGTGCTCAAATATTACAACATATCACAAATTGCACATCAAGTGCTCAAATCTTACAACATATCACAAATTGCACATCAAGTGCTCAAATCTTACAACATATCACAAATTGCACATCAAGTGCTCAAATATTACAACATATCACAAATTGCACATCAAGTGCTCAAATCTTACAACATATCACAAATTGCACATCAAGTGCTCAAATCTTACAACATATCATAAATTGCACATGAAGTGCTCAAATCTTACATCATATCACAAATTGCACATCAAGTGCTAAATTCTTACAACACATTATTTTTCCATAATAAGGAGCCACGACTCGATCATAATGTGCACAACATCTTAACAAAATGTTCGGGAGTGAACAAGTCAACCGAATAATATTTCACAATTTGGCACTTTGCCTCAATATGATTCACAGCCTTTATAATTCAATACCAAATCTTCAACAATGTGAACTACCAAGTAATTCATCCAGGAACAACACCTCTTTTAAATCACAACTTCAGGGAATAAATAGATTTATTCATCTTATTAACTAAATTTTCCATTTAAATTATCTGTAAGTAAAATCAATAATGAAAGTATTTTCCATAAAAATGGCAACTCAAATAAACACAGAGTTCACATAAAAGTCAAGTGGCAATCACACCAAATTATCATATAAATACAACCTCGGCAAACAAGGAATGAGGCATGACAAATAAGGGATTTAATAAGTTACAACAATTTTCCAACTTAATACTTAAGGGCGTCTATGAATTTCAACCGATATAATTTGCACATATAAACAAAGTACGTACTCGTCACCTCGCGTACATGGTTTTCAATTACACAATTTCCGCACAAGACTCAATGCCTAAAGGGTAATTCCCCCACTCGAGGTTAGGCAAGATACTTACCTCGTTTCACAACCAATTTCAAGATTCCAATAAACCTTTGCCTCGCGAAATCATATCCTAAAGCTCCAAATCTAGTCACAAACAATTCAATATACTCAACACGAATCGTAGGAATTAATTTCATATGAAAATACTAATTTTCTAACAAAATCCGAAATTTAACTCAAAAATCACATGTGGGACCCACATCTCGGAATCCGACAAAACTCACAAAATCCGACAATCCATTCAATTACGAGTTCACCCATACCAATTTTATCAAATTCCGATATCGGATTGACCTATAAATCTTAATTTTATATTTTTGAAAGATTTTACAAAAATCTGATTATTGTCTTTCATAAATTCACGTATTCATGATGTAAATGAGTATGAAATCATGTAATATAATCAATATAGGATAAGGAACACTTACCCTAATGTTTACCCATGAAATCGCCCAACATTCGCCCCAACCGAGCTCCCCAACTCTATTTTTGTCAAATATGGTAGAAAACTCCCGTTTATAGGGCCTCAGCTGTTTCGGGCGCCAGGGCTAGCGCCCCACGCTACCCTGGGCGCTGACGGCGACAGAAAATTATTCCTGACACTGAAATGAGCATAACTTTCTCATACGATGTCCGAATTCGACGATTCTTTTTACTATGGCTCCAAAATTTTAATACGGATCTAATGCTTTAATCAAAACTGAATTTGGAGCTCATTTTATTAATGTGATACCACGTATTCTTGAAGAATCGATGTCGCAATATCCTAAGTTCGATGCCGAAACATAGCAAATCAAGTCCGATTGACCTCAAATTTTGCACACACGTCATAATACATCATATGAAACTATTCAAGACTTCAAATAGTATAAAGGAGAGTAATATCTCAAATCGACAAGTCGGGTCGTTACAGACGGCGTCTCGAACGCAAAGGGTCCGGACTCGGCATTGTATTGAAGCCACCAACAGGTGATGTAGTTAGACAATCTATTAGGACGGTAAAATTAACTAACAAGAAGGCCGAGTATGAGGCCATGATTGCAGGTCTCGAACTGGCCAAAAGCTTGGGGGCAGAGGTGATCGAAGCTAAGTGCGACTCCCTCCTTGTGGTGAACCAAGTTAATGGGACATTCAAAGTCAGAGAGGAACGAATGCAAAGATACTTGGATAAACTACGGGTAATGTTACATCAGTTCAAGGAGTGGACTCTACAACATGTGCCTCGGGATCAAAACAGCGAGGTCGATGCCCTTACTAACTTGGGATCGTCGGTCGACGACGATGAGTTCAACTCAGGGGAGGTCATACAACTCATGAGATCGATAGTAGAAGAAGGTCATGTCGAGATAAACTCAACAAGCCTAACTTAGGACTGGAGAAATAAATATATAGAATATCTAAAGACCGGAAAACTTCCCTCGGACCCTAAGGAATCGAGGACTCTGCGTACGAAGGCATCCCGGTTCAGCCTGTCCGAAGATGGTACATTGTTTCGGAGAACGTTCGATGGCCCATTTGCAATATCTTAAGGACCAGCAAACACCGAGTATGTTCTAAGGGAAATCCACGAAGGCACCTGCAGAAATCATTCGGGCATTGAATCATTAGTTCGAAAATAATCAGAGCCGGCTACTATTGGATCGACATGGAAAAGGATGTGAAGGAGTTCGTACCAAAATGCGATGGATGTCAAAGGCATGATCCTATGATTCATCAGCCCAGGGAGCTGCTACATTCGGTCTTGCCACCCTGGCCGTTCATGAAATGGAGGATGGACATTGCTGGCCCCCTTTCATGGGCACCCGGTAAGGCTCAATTTATATTGTTTATGACTGACTATTTTTCAAAATGGGTGGAAGCCCAAGCATTTGAGAAAGTCAGGGAGAATGAAGTCATTGATTTCATCTAAGACCACATAATATGTTGGTTCGAAATGCCGGCCGAGATCGTGTGTGACAATGGGAAGCAGTTCATCGGCAGCAAAGTAAGCAAGTTTCTCGAATATCATAAGATCAAAAGAATCCTGTCAACACCCTATCACCCTAGTGGGAACGGGCAAGCGGAGTCCACGAACAAAACCATACTCCAAAACCTTAGAAAGAGATTGACCGACGCCAAAGGAAAATGGAAAGAAATCTTGCTTGAAGTCCTATGGGCATACCGTACGACCTCGAAGTCCAGTACCAGGGCCACCCTATTCTAGTTGGTTTAGGGCACCAAAACTCTGATACCAGTCGAAGTCGGAGAACTAAGTTTCAGGTTCCGATATGCGACTGAAGAATCAAATAACGAGACCATGAATACGAGCCCGGAACTGTTAAATGAAAGGCATGAGGCTCCCTCGTCCGTTTGGCCGCCCAAAAACAATGGATCAAGAGGTATTACAATCGAAGATCCAACCTTCGACACTTCAATGTCGGGGACTTAGTGTTAAGGAAGGCCACTTTAAACACTCGGAGCAATGAACGACGAGCGACTACCGAACAATTGGAACATAACTCACTTGAAACGATATTACTGCTAAGGTACGACCCCGTTTACTTCTTTTATTTATTTACATTTTGGACTAACACTTGCAGGTGACCGTTAAAGAATGATACAATTTTTTAGGCCTAAAAGCACGTGTTGAACTCTTTTTCCCTTGAACCGGTTTTGTCCCAAATGGGTTTTTCGGTAAAGTTTTTAACGAGGCAACAATGGATCGTACTAACTTAGAATTGAATACCGGTTGTGAACCGATGTCAAGGATCACATCAACAGTATCTGAGGCTTCTTTATGATCGACCTCGAACACTGGGGGGCATCACCCTCGGGTAATGATTTTACCAAGGAAAGAAACTTTGTGCTCGAATAGTCTTGGCTCGATCGATAGGATTTACTGTAAGGGCCAAACAGTCAAATAAACCGTGCCCACATAGACCGCCCGAGCCCTGACACAAAGCTTGAACACATGTGTAACTTTGTTTATTACGCACAAAAATGAAAGGAAGTTTCTACTTTGTGGATAAATATTTTGTCCCTTGAAATATTTTCTTTCTTACATTTGATCCCCTAAAGACATCGAGCCCAAGGTCCACCTTACTCGGGGACTGCTGCCCAAGGCAGGTTCGGACGGCCCGGGATAACGAAGCCCGGGGGCACAAAACTTATTAGGCAGTGCCCCAACTATAAATGCTACGGCCACCCCCATTCGGGGATGGTTGTCTCAGTTAAGCCTAGATGACCCGGGGTTACAAGCCCACTAGGCATCACCCGAACTAGAAAGGCTACGGCCATCTTAGAATGGCTCGGATACGTCCAAGACCCGTAACCAAAAAATAAGGCATTAAAAATTTCTTAATCGGTTCAAAAGGCTACCCTTGGGAAATTGCAATCTAAAATCTTCTAAGTACTTTGGGGAAAGCTTCCAGTTATACC